>JASDQU010216342.1:726-13206 GCA_032191745.1 Picea mariana | reverse complement strand
ATGAAACCCCTTGGAATCTGGATCGAGTTAGGGAGTGGACTATTGAGTTGATTATTTTTTATATGACATATGTACATATGATTAGATGTTATTATGATTGATTATTTTGCTGACATGATTCGTTGATGATGCAGGATGAAGATATCTTTCCGACCATACTCACATGTTGAGTAGAGAGCTCACACACGACAACCAGATAATTTGAGGGAGAGGTGTGGATAGCAGGCCTGCCATAGCCTACTAACACCCTCATTGTGGTTCAGACTATAGGTTAACAATTACCTAGTTCGAGAAGACCCACGATGTCATGAGGAATACTGCGACAGTTGCTCACAATGATTCTAAGGGGAACGCAATAAGGCAGGGGCCTTATTCCTTAGAGGACTTTAGTCTCTTACAGGATCACCATGCGGATTATGGAATCCAGAGGTTTTTTATGTCTACCAAGTCAATCAATAGGTGAGTGGCACCCTTGGAGCACGTAGTGTGTCCTGAAGGTCATGTTGTGCAAGGAAAACAGAAAGAGGTGAGTGGCACCCTTGGAGTATGTAGTGCATCTTGAAGGGCACATCGCGCAAGGAAAATGGGAAAAGGCAAGTGGCACCCTTGGAGCACCTATTGCATCCTGAAGGGCATGTCGCGATTTCCATGGGTAAGTGAATAAACCTAGTCGGCCTTAAAATGAATGATGTAATAAGTAAGATTTAAAAACAATTTCCCTAATTTAAATGTTGCACAACGTAGTGAAAGTAAAATCTAAGTCTAAGGACACATGTGGTAAAAAATAATAATCATAATTAAACATGTAACAAGAACGGGGTAAGAAATTCAATTAATTTATTAAAATCAAATTATATTGGGGGATTAAAATTTTAAAAAGGAAATGATTGTTTTATCTACATATGCTAATTAATTGTTTTTTTATTAAAAAGAAAAGGGGTAAAAGGTTGTTTTTCTACACTTGCTAAATTGATTTTTAGCTAAAAAGGGAAAAGAGGGAAACTTAAGAGAAATAGGAAACTAAAGGAAAAGGGGAAACATAAAGAAAAGGGGAAACGTAAGGAAAAAGATGAATGTCTAACTTAGTAAGGAATCTTTCTTTTAAGAAATTTCTAATTATGAACTCAACTAGGATTTTAGTAAAGGCGTAAGTCATTTAAGATGTGTAATAAAATTTTGGGACACCAAGGAGCATTTTTAGGAATGCTCTTAGGTGAGTGAGGGAAATAGGAATAATTAAATAATCAATGAAATTAATTTCTGGTGCAACTAGGGGGATGGGTGACATGTGTACAGGGGGGGTTTTTTCTGATTAAATTAATGAAAAAGAAATTAAATGACAATTTGGTAAATAAATCACTTAAAAAATCTATAAAAATGATGGAGGAGGAGGAGTATGGATCAGTTATTTGTGCGTAGCGTTATCCTACTGAATTTGTTTCTTGACTAAGATTCTCTTGTGGGAGTTGGGATACCCATCTCGGGGAATGAGTAATAGCTTGACCTTGCGAGATGAGCTGGGTGCTAGTTGTTCTCTGGTATAGTGTGCGTTTCCGCTTTGTGGCTCGGGGGGATCAAGGGGAAGAAGAGTAACCCTAGTGTTGGCTATGAGGTACTGGTGAAGTCACATCAATCGGCAAGTGGAAGTTGGAAGGAACATGTGTGGGACAGAAACTATTGAGAAGTCGTGTTTCGCTAAGGTACACCACTTTAATTGTTACCTACAATGAAATTAACTTTACACATGTTATTTCTCTATTCTCGATTTAATATTTCAATTCCATGCACCGTCTTACACCTACTTTCCTATAATATTATAATCCCCTTGCTTGTTGTTTTCTGAATGGATTTCCCTTGGTGAACCCAACTTTTGATTTCAATGACTTATCTGCGTGGGTTTTATTGATTATTATGAAGAGAATGTGATTTATATTCCGCCCTTATCCCTAGGTCATTAGTCCATGCCTGAGCAGTCAGCCAGGAGATGAATCAACAGTCGTCACTTTGGTGTTTAAAGACATATAGATTCTAATGCCCTGCTTTTCTATGCATGGATGATGAGTGAAGGATAAAACAATTTCCCAGTTGTCTACCCCTTACTCATCTCTGTGTTGATTGATTCATGGATGCATGATTGTCCTTGTGCCTCCTTRTGGTTAAGTATCTCTGCGTTTTGTTATCATTTTTCTCTGCAAACAACATAATAC
This sequence comes from Picea mariana, assembly GCA_032191745.1. Classification (NCBI taxonomy): domain Eukaryota; kingdom Viridiplantae; phylum Streptophyta; class Pinopsida; order Pinales; family Pinaceae; genus Picea; species Picea mariana. The sequence continues at coordinate 10,999 of JASDQU010216342.1, read as the reverse complement.
TCTCTGCATTTTTAATATCACCTCTGCATTTTTGGATGGAATTTTATTCTCTGTGATTTTAATGATAGTTCCCAGTTCCTTGATTGGTAAAATCTCAATGTTATTAATATGTGAATAATAACATTTTAATGTATATGTTGACTGCGTTTTAATCTGACAACATTGATAAAAAAATGATTTCATTTTATCATTGAAACCACCATTTCATGCTCTCCCATGATTTCGTTTTACTGTCGATAAAACCTTTTTATTGTGACCAATTTTTATTTTGTTGTTTGAACCATGAATTTTATTGAACCAATGTTTTTGAACCATGATTTACCATGCGAGTTGGTTCATACCACTATCATTTACCACACAATTTAGTTTACCCCATTGTTATTTGCCATGTGTTTTTATTTGACCAAAACGCAGCGCATGCTACACCCATTCAACTATTGGACAACATTTTAGACTTTCCCTAAACACACAGTGTTATCAGTTTCCACTCAACCATATCATATTTCGCTCATCGATATCATTATTATCCTTCATTAGTATTAGTGACAACGTTTGGATATATAATGTGTGCCAAAGATATATTAATATTAAAAACAACGATTTACATATAATGGTAACTGCATTTTATGACAATTTTAATATGTTGATAGTAAATGTTATTACTCAACGGGTTTAATTTTTATTGATAGCGTTTGACAGTAATCTTGATTATCTGACGGCGTTGATTGTATGACGTCATTTGATAGTTATTATAATTATRTTGGCAACATTTTATTATATGTATTCTATATAATAATAAGACATCAATATTATARTATATAATGAACATCATTATTAGCGATTATATGAACAACATTGGTAGTGTTTATAATGAACAACCATTTTTGTGAGCAATTTATTTCATGATGAGCCAATTTTTATGTTTTATAGACAACTTAGCATATAATTTATAGATAGAAAATCTTGGATTAAGGACAACRATATCAATGCTATCATTTGTTACACAATGAATCTATAGTATACAACAAATATATTTCCTTATATTACACAGTGAATTCATGTAATGAATGGGTAGCGATTTCTAGTTTCTAGCTCAACCGTTATGATTATGTTTAATCTCTTTGCTTCATATATATTTACTATTGCATTTTAATACATTGACACTGTTTTTATATGACAAGGGACAACAATAGTGCACCTTGGCAACAATTTCAATAGACATAACTCCTTTATTTAGACAACGATTATAGTGTTTTTCCTCCTCATTCTTTTTTATTGTTAAGTTGTGAGTTATGTGAGAACGAATTACATGCCAACGATATATTGGTTTGATAAGTCACATCCATTACATTGTAATTGATTCATTGTTATGTGAATAATTTGGTGTTCAGTTGCACTAAAAATATTATATTCAGTGTACAGTTCTAGTTTTAAAAGATAGCAATTTCATAAGATAGTGATCTAGTTTCAGTTTTAAAGGAAAGCGATTTATTCTTATCTAACATTGGAAATTGGAATATAATTACAATGAACTATTTTTTTAATAATAATGATTTAATATGTGCATATTGATTTTGTTGCCAAAGGAAATTATTCTATTGTATGAATGTCATAGTTGTATTGTTGACTTGTTGATTGGGTACTAGGGTTAGTTGTTAGGTGTTTAGATAGTTAATTTGATCTCCTAGCATGTTGAATTTAGCTTGTGTTCAGGGTTCAATTATGTTGTTGCACCACGGTTGTTGTCACGCCTATCACCTGAATACGACATGATTCCTGATGAGGGGATCATTGTGCACCCTAATGGATAGAGGCAAATGATAGCTTGGCTGAAGTCTGTGCTCCTGTTGTGGGCGTTTGTTCGTTGTAGTTGTTGTTGGTGACTGGGTTGTATTGCCTTCATGTATTTGGTTTTGCATGCCATAGAGGTTCTATTTATTGGTCATCGAGGCCACTGTGTCAGGATTGTGGATGTTGTCCTTTAGCTTGTAGGCATTGTCATGTTTGTGTTGGGCGGGTAGTCGTTTCTATCTTTTTGATTTACACATGTTTATGCTAGTTGCTTGATTTCCTAGTGTGCTGAGTAGTTTTTGTTTGTTTCCTAATCTGCATGCATGGTGTTCGTCTTCAGGTTGTGTGGTTTAAATTTTTTCATAGTTGCCTTCCTTCCTAAAAAAAAAAAAAAATCACCTTTTTCTTCACTTGTAGTCATAACGATTGGGGTCGTTACATATGGTATCAGAGCAGGTTTGACCCACAACTTGAGATCACTACGACTTTCATTGATGTGATATTTGATTATAATGTTGCTAATTAATTTGACTTGTATTCATGCAGGTAATCATGTTTAGAGGACGCCGCAGAGGAAGACGACGGGGTGCTAGGGGAGGAGGCATGATGCCCCCAATAACATCCATCCATGAGGGGTCTAACCCCTAGGGAGACGAACATGTTGTTGGGTAGGATAAAATAGCGGTGGGTGATTTGGTTGGGCTAATGAGGTCCTCTCAGTGGATGTCTGAGGCATTGTTCAACTATTTGGATAAAGATGAGGCCAGGGCATTGGCAACCCCTGAGGGTGCATCGCGCAATTCGGTCGGTACTGGTAGCATTCACCACGAACTTGAGAAGGTCAAATTTCTCGAGTTCTTTGGTGCCTTGGATGGCGCAGCAGTCGAGGCATGGTTGGAGAATATGGAAATGTGATTTGCACTTCATGACTATACCTCCAACATGAAGTTCCACATGGAAGTCTTTCAACTGAAGGGGAACCCTCTTCTATGGTGCAAGACGCTCCTGCAACAATTGAACATGGCCATCGAAGACATGTCATGGGAACTATTCAAGGAATAGTTCAGACAGAGGTACCTATCAGAGGAATTCATTAAGAATCATCTCAACAAGTTCAAATCCTTGTGACAGGGTGGCCGTACGGTGCTCGAGTACGAGGCGTGTTTTATGAAGTTGCTTCGGTATGGTCTTCACCTTAATACCAAGAAACTTAAGGTCAACAGGTTCTTGTTTGGCCTTAATGTCAACAATCATGCAAAGGTTAGGATTATGGTTCCGCGAACCTTGCATTATATCGTTCAGAAGGCCCTCACAGCGGAGGAGGAACTTATCAACAGGGGTCAGAGAAACACTCTAGTGAGATCAGCGGGGCAGGTGTCATCTGGTATGCAACATAATCAGATACCAGCTATACATATGATAGGATATCGTGGCTTCAAGAGAGAATCCACTTTCACTACACCTCAGCGATCGGTGCCATAGTAGCATATTCCTTACCGAGGACCACAAAATCAGTAGTAGCGTTGACCGCAATAGTAGTAGTTTAGGATTGTTCAGCAGAATAGAACATGATTCCAGGTTGGTGGGCCGTTAGCTTTGTTGGCAGCCAACCCAATTTTTTTTGGTTGCTCTCAAAAAGCTGCCTACACCCCTTGTCGTATTACGACAAATCGTTGTCGCATTCTGCTTCTAGACATCCGTCTCATTTTTGCAACAGTTACAATTCGATCTCAATTCAGTTTTCACAACTGCAAGTGTGAAAACACCTCTTTAGATTGTCATCATTTTTGGTTGATTTGCTGAAAGATACTTGATCACTGGTTTATCACATGATTGCTAAAGCCTGTCTCGAACTTATGTTTTTGAGCATTATCTTACCTTGATTGCGCATTTGGATATATATGATTGTTAAACCTTTGGGCATAAAAGTTATTGGTCTTGTTCTGATCTTATGAAAATTATAATGGATTTGGTCATATTGTTTTTATCCTTGCTATGGACTTTCACTCAATTCTTATATGAACAATTTTTTATTGCATGGTTCTAAGACTTTGGAATACGAACATATATTATATGCACCGAATACATTGGCAAGTTTGTAAGGTATGATAGCAATGGTTTCAAGGCGCATGAGTTAATCATATTTGTTTTCACGAATTGATACATGGCATACTATTTGCAAAGTTGATTATACGTTGAATGTTTCATGAGTCCCGAGCTATGTATTAGCAGTAAACCTTGTGATTAAGCGATTGATTGAATGATGGAACTGGCACATTAAATTGACACTTAATGCTGATACTGTGATTGTTTTAAACTTAACACTTGGCACATTATTATCATATGAGGTGTTGGTTCTGACTCATATGAATGGCACGTAGAAGTGGTGATTCACCTATTCACTGGTCGATGCATTTGTTTAAATGATTATGGTTTTAACAGCTCTATACAGGTCATTAATGCAATGTGTGGTGATGGTAATTCCACCACCTTCGCACGCATGGAGTTGTTTTTGGTCTCGTCGAGCATTAAAACTATTGAAACCCTATCATATTCACTCTGTGCGTTGTTCATTCGGTGTGAACCCTACCATGAACAGAGGTTATGGCTCCTGTTGTGAGGGCCGAACCAAATGGATGCCAAGCGTTGTTGACATTCGATGGTGCATACAGCGACCTTGAAGAATTCGGGTTGCTTTCGTTTATAAGGAAGTTCGATGGTTTTAATATCCCTGTTGCTCGGCAATTCGCACTGTCATTTGATGGCTGCCGAGCCAAAGTTGGAGATGTCTAGCTTGAAATCACCGAACAATCTCTCAGCCTGGCGACTAGCCTGCCTGTTAAGGGAAAAAACTGGTCCAAAAGTTATAAGGTAAATGATATCCCGTGGACATTGTTGTTCGGTCTCGGACAGTGAGGTCTTGCAACAGAGGTTTACCTGCGAAGATGTTGAAACCCCGCTGGTATGATCTCTTGATGATTCTCAAGCAATTCGTCACTTGTGAAGGCAGGTATGGATTTGTTTTCCTGTTTCATCTACGTTTATTAATGGTGTTTATGGGTTTTGAGCTTAGCGTGCTGCATTATCTGCACCGAAGTTTATTTAAAATGGCTAAGAAATACAAGCAAAGTCAGGCTGACACTAGCCTCTTCCATGTTGGGTTGATTAAAATGCTGGTTGTTTATGAACTGGGGTTACGTCGAGATTCCTGGCACAATTTTCTCAACCGTAATGGTTTTGAGGAATCAAACCCTCCTCAAGTCGATAAGCCAGTGGTGTCCGAGAGTAAATCTACCCCTGTACCCTATAGTGTTTTACTAGCTAAACCCGAACCCGACCCGCCTCTGATTTCGCCTATGGCTGTGACTAAAGTTGCTAAGCCCATAACCACAAAGGCTAGAGCAAAGACCGCTGCTAGAAACAAGAAAAATTCAAGGATGATCTCTCGCATGGAGAGAAATAAGGCTAAGCCTCCTGCCAAAACAGGGCCCATCGTGGTCAGCGATGACTCCGATTCGAGCATTGAGCGTTTTCTTGCTGAAGAAGGCTTTCGTGGTGACGAAACTCCATATGATTTTGTTGATAACTTGCCTCCTTGCCTTCGGGATAACCCTGACTTTCCCGGTATCAAGAMACCTCATGAAACCCTCGGGGAATCGTCAAACCCCCCTTCTGCTCAAAAGGTTGCTTCACCTTGCGACCAGTGTGGACTGTGGTTAGAAAGATACTATTTGGACGTTCCAAAACTGCAATCCAAAATTCACAATTTGGAGGACCAAGTGGCCAAGCTCACTGGTTAGAACGCAAAGAGGCAGCCTAATGATAAAAATCAACAGACCGCTGTATCAATCTTGTTCAAAAACGTTGAGTCTGCCACTGCAATTGTCAATTTGAAATTGACATAGCTCCAGCAGCTGTAATGGTATAATTTTCCCTCTTTTATACAACGTGTTCATAAGCTCTGTTTATATGATTGGCTTGCTCTGTCATGCATAAGTTTCTTCAATTTCTGGATTGGTTGTGATTAAATTTAGTTTGATTGACCATAATAGAATTTGAATATGTTGTTATTTGATATCTTTTCTATTCTTGGAACACAAACGATATCTCTGTTCTATTTGATTAATCTTGCACGATACGATGAGCCAATTGGTTGACTGTGTTAATTATAATTTCTATATTGGGACTGATTCGTATGTCATTTGTTTCATGATCAAAAATTCGGATGGATAACAATTGTTATGATGTGATTTGTATTCCGATGATGACAAGTGTTTAATTCGATTACAGAAATGGGTTAATCGTATCGAATCTATTGATTTGTGTCTATAATGTCTCGTTTGATGACTCTGTCAAAACCTTGTTTGACGACTATGGAGTGATCTAATGTGAAGACTGCTGACTCGATATTTGTGGAGTTAGTCCGATTACATTGGGAGCAATTCATGCATCGTGTTTTTAATGGAATGATATCGATCTGTTGTTTTGATTTTAATTAGGCAATTACAGTTATGAGTTTACTTGTAAATTATTTAAAACATAACGAAGGAGAACTGTGATTGGATTATGTGGATACAATGATGTGTGAAATAGTAAATGCTTTCTATATTGGTAATGGTATGAATCTTATGCTTATTGATAATGATTATCCCACACGATTTGGTTTGTTATTGATGGTATTCTTGGATCAGTCTCGYTRAKATTTGATTCGATTTTAAGGACAATTGGAAAAACARGGTATWCMTATTTTGTATMSATTGTATCTCTACTCTGTCCCGATTGTATCCTATTCGGTTTCATTTATTTTAATCATTAGTAATGTGTTGATTATTGTAATGTGATTATGTTCGATTTGATTTGATTTATATCTGGTCATTTTACTATTTTAGACCAGCTACAGAATCAAACGATTCTGTAGCTGAGTCTATAGAGTCAACTTTGTTATTATTTTTGAATAAAAAAATCTTCTAACTTGATTCTGGTGTCTATTGCAGGGAAATTCGAATTTGCAATGGATACTATGGGCAGTTAGGGGATGATCTGCAGATTTTACTTGCATTTTAGTCACTTAGTTTAAGGGATTTTGGGATTATTCCCAGATTGTGTAAACTATTTACTATTATTCACAAGGGTGTTTTACCTTGTGAAAAACTTATTTAAACCTATGGTTTTGTAATAATAATCATCCTCAGTTGGGGAGAACAAGGATATGTAACGCTGATTCAAACTGGAGCAGAATTGATGCGTTGTTATAGCTTTTTCTTTTCAATACATTGACACTTTGTTCTAAGTTTTGTATATCATTTTGGTTTCTGGTTTAGTATCACTTTGTTGTCTAAATCGAATTCAAGTGATATAATTTCTTATTATTATGAATACCTTGTTACTTCCATTTTGATAAAAGATATAACAGTTAAGGATTCAGTTTATGAACGATAGCTTTGTCTTCTTTATGAATTGAATTATCATATATGAATTTGCTGCATAGTAGGTTTCCCTCTTGTATGAATTCATAATCTGATAACTGTTATGATTTCTTTTATGTCTTGTTTGTTTTGTAACTTACTTCAGGAAGCATTATAGCCGATCCTTTGCGAGAATCTTAAGGGCTAAATGGTGTGAATTTCTTCCTCCAACCAGCTTAAGAAGTCATCCTACACAGGGCAGACTTGGAGTGTATCCAGGTCAATTAGTTAGGTGTTTACTGTTTATGTTAAATAGTTTAATATAAAAGTTAGTTTAATTAGATTTATATTACATTGTTTAATATCAGTAAGATAGATTAGATTGTTTAATTTCAGTAGTTTTTGTTTCTTTTTCATAAAACATAAAAGATAAAAAAGAGATTCTAGGTTGTCTTAGGGCAGCGAACACATGAGTTTTGCAGGTTTTAATCGAATCTGTAGTTTGTCTATAGTGTACATTTGTGAATAGGGAATAACATGGCTGAAAATTAAGTAGTTGATTTAAGTTATTATAATCATAGTTAGTATCTTGTAAATATATAATAGTCAGTAGTTCATAGTTAGATTAGTATAGTTAAGTTAAGTTTATTTTATTATTTTCTAGTTTCCTCTAATTTAGTTTGATTTCTTTTATTTACTTAGTTAGTTTGTCTTAGTGTGTTTTATTAGTTTCTAGTTTCCTTAGTTTAGATCACTTAACTTAGATCAACTTTTCTCTTTGGTTCCCTTAGGAAACCTTAGAGCGGCCAACGGAGCCGTTAAACTCATCAGGGTGGTCCATTCCAAATGGCTTGGGTTATTTAGACAACCCCGGACCGGTTCCACCCTCCCAGTTGACAGATGCAATGTTTCACCCATCAACAAATGGCGCTAGAAGGAGGGCCTAAGCTTAATTAATGGCACGAGGTGGTCGCAAGACTCCTCCCCCACCTAATCCCACACCCATAGTGACTAGAAGTCGTTCACAAGATAATATCACCCCTCAAACAGAAACTACTTCAACCGAAGATCCTCAGATCACAGTTGAACCAGCAACCCCTAATCCTACCGGCGGTGATATACAAGAAATTTTCAGACAATCTCTCATTAAATCCCATAAAGCCTTTGCTAGCCTTAGGCAACCACATCGCCTGTGGAGCCAAAATTTATACTTCTCCGAAGTCAGAGAACAATTAGGTGATATAGATCTCACTGTGAATCCTACGGATTCGAATCCTGCTGCAGGAGGATTTGGGATACCTCCTTCTCCTCCTCCTTCACCACCTCCCTCATCTCCTTCCTCTTCAGGGGGAGATTCCTCTTCAGACGAAAGAAATCCACCTTCCCGTCCTCCTACACCCACTACCCCAATGGCTAATCAGAACAACCCTGCTAGGCCATGGTTAGATCAAGATGCTGTAGTTGTGCCTGGACCTTAACATCCTTTGCCTAAGCATCCTGAAAAATGGCTTACTAAGTTTGATCCCGATTCTAAACAGATAGCGGGAGATCATATCAAGAAATTTATGTTAGACATCATACTCTGTAACGTTGAAGATGAAGATGTAGTTTGTAGGTTGTTCCCTTACACCTTTGAGGGTAATGCGTCCACTTGGTACTTCACCCAACAACCTCGCACTATAGCATCTTGGGAAAAGTTTGAGTCAATTTTCTTAGAAAAGTTCGGAGATGGCAAACCTCCGGAAGTCTTAGCCATGGATCTTTCAAATTTAAAAATGAACGCTAAAGAAAAAGTTAAAGATTTTAATCAATGATTTTTAACGCTTAAGAATAGAATACCTATAGACTCTCTGCCTGCAGAAATTCTTGTAATAGCTTATTACACAAAAGCTCTACATCAAAGTATAGCTATTTGGGTGAAAAGATCCAAAAAGGCAACGTTGTTAGAAGCCTTTGAATAGGCTACTCAAATTGAAAAAGATATACTTAGCCTTAAAGATTCCTCTAACAACGAGACTGAAACTACTTCTTCTTCTAAGAAAAAGATTGAAATTCTTCCCAGGCCTACACAAAACAAAGCACAACCCGAAAACTCTGAGTTAGAAAATTTAACCAAAGTTTTACAAAACTTATCTAATCAAGTCGTAGATTTAAAAAGGTCAACTGAAGAGGCTACTTCGGGTAAAGGACCCTACAAACCTCCTTTCTGAAAGCCCTTTCAAACAAACCAGCCTAATTCCAACCCTGAAGGCATGAACCTAGAAAGTTTGCAATACGCTCTCCAATCGATTCTAGGAGCCCAGGATGACTTGATCCCTCCTTATTTCCCTCAAGAGGAAGTCGAGCAGGAAAATACCCAAGAAGAAGAGTCTTCTCCAAATATTTTGGACACCTCTCAGATAGTATCTTCCAAGCTAACTTCGAGACTGTGCACCCTTACAATACTAGGAGTAAGACCGCAAACAAACCTCCTGCTGATAACACTACAAATTTACCTTCAAAGCCATCTAAATCAATAGAAACTAAACAGAGTAATGCTAGCCCTAAATTAGATTATGATGTTGTCAAAGATCTTAAGAAATTAAGGGCTAACATTTCCATTTACGAGTTGTTGAAATTTCCATTTTTGTTACAAAAGATGTTGCAAAATATTTCAGACAATAGAAAGAATGGTAATTCAAATGGTAGCAAGGTTGGACAAAGCAAAGTTCCACAGAAGTCTTCCACAAAAGATAATTCTGGTTCTCAAGAAAAAGGAAGTCTTCCTGTACCAAATGTAAATAACAATGTAAATAGTGTAAATAACTCTGATAAAGTAGTCGTAGAAAACGCGAGTAAGAAATCACAAGCTACTACTCTAAACACTCGCAAGAACGTTCCTCCTTTTCTTTTAACTTTCGAAATCTTCAACAGAAATGTACACAATTGCATGGTTGATTCAGGAGCATCATCGAATGTGATGCCTTGGTCAGTCTGTCAAAAGATAAATGCCGAAGTAGAACCATCATCTTTGAAAATAATACAGCTTGATCGAACTGATGTAAAAGTTATGGGTGAATTGAAAAATGTATTAATTA
>JASDQU010216341.1:0-13991 GCA_032191745.1 Picea mariana | reverse complement strand
TTGGAGAAGGATGCTATGATTTCTAGGTAGATTTTTGTTTGATGAATTGTTATTTTCTAGAGGAAACATATATGTGATTCTACATTGGATATGGTATTTGCAGCCAACAATGGCTTCGTATTTCTCTTTACTTTTCAGAAATCTATAGTTTTAAAACTATTTGATATTTAGTTGATAGTGATAGACATAGAGCTCTGAGATAATTTTTCCTAGACATAATTATTAATCTAAAGAGTTAGAAGAAACACTCCTTTATGGTTATAGTTTCCATGGAGACATTGATAAATGTAATTTCATCATTTCTACTTAAAATAATCAGTTTTTTGGAAAATAAGAACATGAAACTTATCTCTATAATTTAAAGTTTAATATACCATTATTCTAATCTTTGAATACCTTTAACTCAATGATGTACTGGTAAAATACAACTCTAATAGGTTTTTCCACTTGATTTAAATGTCATTTTTATTCGATAAGGTATAGTTTATCCCATGAATTACTAGTTATCAATAAAAAACTTGGTACCTATGTTATTCATTGAGATTGCCAAACCACAACATAATAAGTATGGTAATTATCAACTTTCAAAAAAAATTATTTATATATCAACCTATCTCTATGTCAAAATATGGTCCCCATATTGATCAATTAATTTTTATCAGTAGAAGTTGAATATGAAAATTGGAAAAACTTATAGCTATGGTTATAAGTTTTAAAAAATAAAAAATTGTCAATTGGGTTTAACTCGGGTGGTTGGGAGGAATGATTTTTATCCCCCCCACCTAGGTTCAACTCCTGAAAGTGACATCTTGAGCTCATAAGGAGTATATTGTTGTAATGGTTTCGAGAGCCCTATTGTTGATTGCCATAAATTTGCATTCTTAATGATTTGCGGAAATGGGCACCAACATTAAGTCACGTAAGAGAATTGTATACATTAAAAAAGGAAAGCCATTTCTATAATGTGGGTACTTTGAAATACATAGGAATAATACTCATGCAAATAGATACATTCATGCCCAATCCCATCATCATCCATCTCAAAACTCCGTTGTTCTAAAAAAATTGATTACTTGGGCCTTTTGAATCTTCTCTCCCCAATTCCTTGAAAAAGAAAAATCCTATCAAACTAAATCCCTCAATTCCAGTAATTAATCCATATCTCAAACCAACAAAAACTTTCTATCCCAAATAGAAAAAATCCTCCTCTTTCTACCCCTTGGCTCTTATTTCTCTTCCTTACATTCATGGAACCACTGATCACATATCTAAAATTTTGGCTAAAAAGAATATTAAAACCATTTTCAAACCCTATAAAACCCTTAAACACTTATTTAGAACCGCTAAAGATAAATATGACCCAATGCTTGGCCCATGAGTTTACCAAATTCCTTGTTCCTGTGGTGAATAATACATTCGTAAAACTGGTAGATTCTTTAAATCATGCCTTAAATAACACATTGCTGACACAACCCACAATCATATCTCAAAGTCAGATATTGATGAACACTCTTTCTATAATGTCCCCAAGGCCGAGCCCTATTGTAAAGCTTGCATTATGAATTGTAATTATGTTTTATAGGCTGGTGATCCAAATTTATATAAGCTAGTGGGATTATATGATTATTAGGCCAGAGAGCCTAAGTGTTGAAGGCCAGGAGCCTGATTATTGTACATGTAATTATGCACAGTATTAATACAAAACATCTCTGCGCGTGGACCGACCACAATGAATGAGTGATGGGGGACTAAGCATCCACAAAGCCTGGGTAAGGGATTAGGGGCTGGAAGGTTGGAAAGAGAGGCTAAGTGTTGAGCCTAGGGGCTTAAGTCCTTGGGAATAATATTTTAATATTATTCCAAAAGCCTTGTGAAATGTGATGTTTTATCCTAAGTTCTTTGGAAGGACGAGTGACTTCCAAATGTGAAGGAACGAGTTTCATGGGTGACAAGTGTCAAACCAAGTGCATGTAGTTAAAATTATTGAGTTGGGCTGTCTTGGGGGTTCTTCGGCCATTCCCATCGACTGCTGCGGAGGTTCCTCCTCCATTCGACCGTCGACTGTCTGAACGAAAAATCCCATCTGATCTCTGCATACCATCACGCAACTCTAAAACCCAAATTTTGTGTTGTTCTCTGGGAAAGCCGGTACACCCTCTGTCAAAACTGTGAGTTTGTCCTGTATTGTTGGTGGGGGGAAAAACCAAAGTGTCTCTAAATTGTTGAGCCTTGTTATGATGAAGCGTCTGTCTATCATCGGTTTGGGAAACCCGTGTTTGTTGTCCCAGTTGACTGTGGTGGTCGTGCAGTGCTTGATCGCATGTGACTTGTTGGCCAACATATACAACACTCTCTCCAGGTGAGAGAGGTGGTTGAGGTTGAAGGGACAGGTTGCCTGGCCTATGAGAAACTCACTCCAGGTGAGAGAGTGCGTGGAGGAAGAAGAGATCTCCTGGAAGGAACCCTGTAGCTACCACAGAGCTTAGAGATTTCTGGTCCGGTCTGTTGTTGAATCCCAAGGTAAGCGAGATTAGCAGCCAAAGAACTGTCTAGGTGACAGAGAATGTGTATAATCCTGGGGTGGGACAGGCATGTGGGGAAGGAGAGTCTGTGGGCAGTGGGCATAAGGGATTCCTGGGAGAGAATCCATCTTATGTGACTATGTGTCTTCCTGTAAACCTTGCCTAGCCTAGGAATCCCCACCTGGTGGAGCTTAGTCCTAGCTTGGGGGTGACCTACTGCTGAGAATGATGAGAAATGCGGTCTAAGGCTGGGAGGTTCGTGGAAGGTCTACACGCAGTTGGTGGGGTGTGACAGTTTCAAAGATAAGTGTCACTATGTTTTGTAATTCTGTAATTTAATAAATTGCATACTTGTGATTCTTGCAATCTTATCACATATTTTGTTGTGCATATGAATTTATTGTTATTTCCATTAACTCTAAAATGCTAGCAGTAATTCTGTGTTTAACTGTAATTAAGCATTTTAAGTTCATTAGAATGCATAATGTGTTACAAAAGTGTTTTTTTTCCACGTAGTGGCATTAGCCCGGCCCTGGGGTTGATAGCTGGGGGTGTTACAATATGGTATTAGAGCCTAGTTTCAATGCTGAGCCTGGATGGGATGGATAAGTTTTCTTTGGACCGAGGTTTTGAGAAGAAATTGTGTTTGGAGGACTAATTTCAGACCTCAGAATTTTTCTGAGTGTCAACGAACTACTTGACTGTGTTACAAAGATCAGGAGGGATAACAGCTTTGAAGTGTTCAAAGGGAGATAGAGATCGAAACCGTCGCATAGAAATTAAGTTCAGGAGGGAGAAGACTCAGTCGTTGGGCATAATTCATTGAGGAGTGAATCGGGTGGTCAGAATTCTCCATGGAGAGCTCACGAAATCGTGAGGACTGTAGGATCCAGTGGAGTTGTAAGGTGGTTAGGAGTTGGATGAACTCACCACCCTAATATCAAGAATCAACGTGAACCATTGATCGTGGTCAATATGAGCCGTTGATCTTGTTTCAACCCATGTCATTGGATCATTTTGCGAATTCAGGGTTTGTGAGTTTGGAGGGCAGACCAAATTCTTGGTTTTGTGAAGTTCCAAGTTGCAAGGAATAGGGAAGGAGATCTAGACCGTTGGATCCAAGCCAGGGGAGAAACGTTGGATCAGAACCTTTACGAGGTATTGTGTATCGGGGGTTGAAAGAATTTCTTTTCGACTGCGAAGTCACAAAGTGCCGAACGTTGAGGGCTCGTACGAACACATAGCACATCCTTTAGGTGGGGGTTGCATGGTTGACAGATGGACCTTCTTAAGGACACCATATGTCACTACCTTGGTGGGAAAAAACTGTGCTATGGGCCTAGGGGGAGAGAGGTTGGAATTTTGGAAGTCGAGAGTTGGAGAGGGAAGTGAGTACGAGAACCTCTGGGACCGAAATCCTGAAAACCCGAAACCCTGAAATCTCGAAACCCCAAAATTTCAAAACTCGAAGTTTCATTTGGAGAGCCTTGTAGCACCTAGAAGTTTAGCATTTGATCAAGGCCCATGGATGCATGGGTTGGAGACTAAGAAAATGGGGGCTATCACTAAAAATTGCAGAGCCAAACATAGCTCAAAAAATTCATGGAATCGAAACATTTTCTTAATTCGCATTGGTTTATGAAAGTTGTAGTTTTATTAAGGGTTTAAGGCCTAACAAACTTCGGTTGAATGCATGTTGTGTGTGCAGAGTTCAATGAGTGTTAGGACAACCATGAATCAACGCCGAGTATAGAAATGGAAGAGGTGTGGATTTCCTCCAATTTAGAGAATGAAAGAGAAGGAAGGGATGTCAACTTGGGAGTCGAAGGATCGAACTCCAATGGGCACAGAAAAGAATTGGATAAGGAAGGGCATATGATGAAAATCATTTAAGGATTGCATAAAGAATCCCAGGCTCCCTGAGCCGATAGTCGAAATCTCATGAGGGTCAGGGATCGACAAGGTGAATTCTACTTAAAGATGTTGAAGAGCCTGGAAAGAATAGAAAGGAATTTGAAAAAGGAGAGTGACACAAGCAAACAGGGAGTTGCAGGACCCCTGAGAGGAAAAGCAGATCAAGGAGTGTCAGCAGACATCGTCGTCACTCCCCAAAGCATTCCAGTAGGGAAGCAGACAGTATTTCAAGCCCATCTCCTACCAGAAAGCACAAGAAATCTGGGATGGATGAATTGAAAGGGGAAATAAACAAGATCAAGTCTCAAACATTCAATGGAGAACATAAGAAGGAGGAAGATGCCGAAACTTGGTTGCTTGGCATGAGGAAATATTTCCAACTGCAGAATTATTCCTCTCATGTAGAAGGAAGAATTGAGATGTATCAACTAAAAGGAAAAGAATCCATGTGGTGGGATCAGCTTGTGCAAGTGCAACACATTAGAGAGAAAGATATCACATGGAAGGAATTCAAGAGGTATTTCGAGAGGAAATACCTGACTAAAAGATACAATGACCGAAAGATGAAGGAGTTCTTCGAACTCAATCTGGGAAACATGACCATTGATGAATACGAATGAAGGTTTTTGGAATTACTGAAGTATGTTCCATTCATCAAATATGAGGCTGTCAAGATTCAAAGGTATCTGAGTGGACTGCCACCTTCCATTGGTGTCAAGATTCAGTATGATGACCCTAAGACTATGGAAGAAACAATAAGAAGAGAGAAATGCTTATATGAACAAAAAAGAGAAAATCCTACCTTTCGAAAGGCTTGGGATGACCAAAAGAAGTTTAAGAAAGAACAGAGGCAGAAGGGAAACAAACCTCCCTTTTTCAGAAATAGTCCTCAAGGACGACTGTCTCTTAGAGATCCCAGGAAGGTTGAAGTGAGTGGGCAAATGTCAAGGCTGCCACCTATGGAATGTTGGGGTTGTAAAGAAAACCATAGGTACAGAGATTTCCCCCACAAAAATGATAAAGTAGGAGTTCTCCACAATGTTCAGCAAGCTGAAACAATGGAGGACATGGGCACTAGAATGTCAAGGATCTATGCGGCCCTAGAAAACAAGCAAGCTGAATTTCAGTCGCACATGATTGAAGTGGAAGGTATGATTAACAACCAACCATTTACTATTTTAGTTGATTTAGGGGCTAGCCATAATTATATAGACCCTAGAGTGGCAGAAAGTTTGCATTTGATAAGAAGAAAACATGAAAAGTCTTGGTTAGTGTAGCTAGCTACTGGAACCAAGAGGAAAGTCATGGAGTTAGTCAAGTCCTGTTCGGTAGACATGAATGGACTGAGCACAAGGGCCGATTTGAACATTCTGCCGTTAAGCTCTTATGAATGTTTAATTGGGATGGACTAGTTGGACCAACACCATGCCCTCCTGGACTGTCGTAACAAGGAATTTACATGCTTGGATGAGGAGGGGAATCAGAAAACAGTCCAAGGAATTCCCAAAGTTGTGGTTGTTAGAGAAACCTCAGCAATGCAATTGAAAAAGTGCTACAGGAAAGGTTGTCAATTGGTTGCAGCCCATGTAGAGGAAGCATCCAGAGATGAAGTCTCAAATATTGGAGACCATGCGATACTAATAGAGTTTGAAGACGTATTTCAGGAGGTACCCAGACTACCTCTGAAGAGAGACATCGATTTCTCTATAAATTTGATGCCTAGAGTAGCTTCAGTGTTGAAAGCTCCTTATAGAATGAGTACGCTAGAGCTGAAAGAGTTGCAATTACAACTTGAAGAGCTTCTAAAGAAGGGGTACATTCACCCAAGCATGTCACCTTGGGGTGCCCCAGTCTTGTTCGTGAAGAAGAAGGACGAGACGTTGAGGTTGTGCATTGATTTTAGACAGTTGAACAAAGTATCCTCTGTCAAGAACAAGTATCCTCTATCAAGAACAAGTCAAGAACAAGTATCCTCTGTCGAGGATCGACGATCTTTTTGATCAGTTGAAAGGTGCGAAAATATTTTCGAAGATACATCTCAGATCGGGATCTCACTAGGTAAGAATAAAAGATGAAGACATCAACAAGACCACCATTAGAACAAGGTATGGTCATTACAAGTTCACAGTGGTGCCATTTGGACTGTCAAATGCACCTGCTGTTTTTATGTGCTTGATGAATGGTGTATTCATGGACTATCTAGACAAGTTTGTCATAGTCTTCCTGGATGACATTTTGGTGTATTCCAAGTTAGAGGAAGAGCATGAAAAACACCTAAGGATGGTGCTGCAAGTGTTGAGAGAACACCAGTTGTATGCCAAGTTGAGCAAATGCTCGTTTTAGCAAAGGCAGATCCATTACTTGGGACACATTATTTCAGAAGAAGGGATCGTCGTGGATCCTGAAAAGGTTGAGGCCATCAAAGAATGGTCAGCACCAAGGAATGTGGAGGAAGTTAGATCCTTTATGGGTCTAGTGGGATATTACAGAAGGTTTATCGTAGGGTTCTCAAAGATAGCTCACCCTATCACTTCCTTGCAAAGGAAGGAGAAAAAGTTTCAGTGGACTGAAGAATGTGAGGAAAGTTTCTAGCGATTGAAGCAGCTGTTAACCAGTGCTCCAATATTGAGGATTGTAGATCCAAATGAAGATTTCATAGTATGCACTGATGCATGCAAAGAAGGTCTGGGAGGGGTCCTCAGTCAGAATGGATTTGTAATCTGTTATGAGTCCAGGAAGTTAAAAGAGCACAAAAAGAATTATGCCACTCACAATTTGGAGTTGGCAGCAATTGTTCGCGCTCTGAGGAAATAGAGGCATTACCTCATGGGAAGGAGGTTTGAACTCAGAATAGACCATAATGGTTTGAAATATTTGTTTGACCAGCCAACCTTAAATGCTAGACAAAGCAGGTGGCTAGAATTTCTGTGTGAATACGACTTTGATATCAAGCATATAAAAGGGAAGGAAAACAAGGTGGCCGATGCACTCAGTAGAAAGGTGCATGAATTACATGCTACAACCATTAGCATGTACATGACTGATATTAAGGATAGAATTTTGGAAGCTGCAAATGTAGATTTGCAGTACATAGACTTGGTAGCAAAGCTACAACAAAGTGAGAGACCACAGAAAGAGGAAGATTACACCTTGGAAGCTGATGAAATACTTCTGTACAAACACAAAGTGTATATACCCAATGTCCAGGGTTTGAAACTTTCGATTCTAAGAGAAATGCATAACATGACTTATGTTGGACACCCTGGATATTAGAAGACTATGGCAGCAGTCAAGAGCCATTACTTTTGTCTAGGTATGAAGAGAGAGATCGTTGAATACATCGCCAGATGTATGGAGTGCCAGAAAGTTAAAGCTAAGCATAGGCACCCAGCGGGGTTGCTGCAACATTTACCCATTCCTGAGTGGAAGTGGGAGGTATTAACGATGGATTTTATTATGGGATTTCCCAGAACAAGCAAGCTACATGATTCGATCATGGTGGTGGTGGACAAGCTTACAAAAGTTGCCCATTTTAATCTGAAAACTACTCACAAGGCAACAGATGTTGCTGCTATTTTCATAAAAGAAGTGGCATGATTGCACGAAATTCTTAAAATGATTGTGTTTGTCAGAGACCCGAAATTCACCTTGAATTTCTAGAAAGGATTGTTCAAAGGATTCAGAACAAATCTGAACTTTAGTATAGCTTATCATCCTGAGTCTGATGGACAAATAGAGAGGGTGAACATAGTAATAGAAGACATACTGAGAATGTATGTGATGGACAAACCATCAAGATGGGAAGACTACCTACACTTGGTAGAATTCACCTACAACAATGGGTATCATGCATCATTGAAGATGAGCCCATTTGAAGCAATTTATGGAAGAAAGTGCAATACTCTAGTGAGATGGAATAATCTAGCTGATAGAGCAGTAGTTGGGCCAGGGTTGCTCAAGGAGATGGAGGACCAAATGATAAAATTTAAGCAAAATTTGAAATCTACCCAGGATAGGTAGAAAATTTATGCTGATAAGAATAGAATCCACAGAGAGTTCAAAGTGGGCGATTATGTTTTCCTGAAAGTGAAAGCTAACAGGACTTCCCTGAGGCTGGGAAGTTGTGCCAAGTTGGCAGCCAGCTTTTATGGGCCATTTGAAATCCTGGAAAGAATTGGTCCAGTTGCATATATGCTTGCATTACCTGCATCCATGAATGTACATAATGTGTTTCATGTTTCATTTATTAAGAAATATATATCAGATGCTAATCATGTTATCGATTGGAATGTGATTCAGGTGGAACAAGAAGGTGTCCTACAAGTGCATCCTGTGCGCATATTGGGCAGGAAAAACAAACAGCTCCAAAATCGAGCTATAGGGCTTGTAAAGGTCCAGTGGACATGGTACAGTCCTAAGGATGCAACATGGGAGCATGAAGATGTTATGCGAGCAGAGTACTCGCATCTTTTTGAAGATTTTGAAAAGCTTGTAGATGCAGTGTAAAGTTGCACTGAGGATAGTGCAAAAATAAGGGGAGGGGATTGTAATGTCCCCAAGGCCAAGCCTTATTGTAAAGCTTGCATTATGAATTGTAATTATGTTTTATAGGATGGTGAGCCAAGTTTATATAAGCTGGTGGGATTATATGATTATTAGGCCAGAGAGCCTAAGTGTTGAAGGCCAAGAGCCTGATTGTTGTACATGTAATTATGAACAGTATTAATACAAAACATCTCTGCATGTGGACCGCCCACGATGAATGAGTGATGGGGGACTAAGCATCCACAAAGCCCGGGTAAGGGATCGGGGGCTGGAAGGTTGGAAAGAGAGGCTAAGTGTTGAGCCTAGGGGCTTAAGTCCTTGGGAATAATATTTTAATATTATTCCAAAAGCCTTGTGAAATGTGATGTTTTATCCTAATTTCTTTGGAAGGATGAGTGACTTCCAAATGTGAAGGAACGAGCTTCATGGGTGACAAGTGTCAAACCAAGTGCATGCAGTTAAAACTGTTGAGTTGGGCCATGTTGGGGGTTCTTCGGCCATTCCCTTCGACTACTATGGAGGTTCCTCCTCCATTCGACCGTCGACTGTCTGAACGAAAAATCCCATCTGATCTCTGCATACCATCATGGAACTCTAAAACTCGAAGCTTGTGTTGTTCTCTGGGAAAGCTGGTACACCCTCTGTCAAAATCGTGAGTCTGTCCTGTATTGCTGGTGGGGGGAAAAACCAAAGTGTCTCTAAATTGCTGAGCCTTGTTATGTTGAAGAGTCTGTCTGTCATCGGTTTGGGAAACCTGTGTTTGTTGTCCCAGTTGACTGTGGTGGCTGTGCAGTGCTTGACCACGTGTGACTTGTTGGCCAACATATACAACACTCTCTCCAGGTGAGAGAGGTGGTTGAGGTTGAAGGGGCAGGTTGCCTGGCCCGTGAGCAACTCTCTCTATGTGAGAGAATGCGTGGAGGAAGGAGAGAGCTCCTGGAAGGAATCCTGTAGCTGCCACGGAGCTTGGAGATTTCCGGTCCAGTCTGTTGCTAAAGCCCAAGGCAAGGGAGACTAGCAACTGAAGAACTAGGTGACAAAGAAGGTGTATACTCCTGGGGTGGGACATGTATGTGGGGAAGGAGAGTTTGTGGGCAGTGGGCATAAGTGGTTCCTAGGAGAGAATCCTTCTTCTGTGACTGTGTGTCATCCTGTAAACCTTGCCTAGCCTAAGAATCCCTACCCAGTGGAGCTTAGTCCTAGCTTGGGGGTGACCTACTGCTGAGAATGATGAGCAGCGTGGTCTAAGGTTGGGAGGTTCGTGGAAGGTCTACACGCAGTTGGTGGGGTGTGACAGTTTCAAAGATAAGTGTCACTATGTTTTGTAATTCTGTAATTTAATAAATTGCATACCTGTGATTCTTGCAATGTTATCACGTATTTTGCTGTGCATATGAATTTATTGTTATTTCCATTAACTCTGAAATGCTAGCAGTAATTCTGTGTTTAACTGTAATTAAGCGTTTTAAGTTCATTAGAATGCATAATGTGTTACAGAAGTGTTTTTTTTCCGCGTAGTGGTGTTGGCCCGACCCTGGGGTTGATGGCCGGGGGTGTTACACTTTGAAATCAAAACACCTAATTTTGTTTGACCAAACCAAAATCCTCACCTCAACACACTATTTCTCATCTTGAATCATTCAAGAGGCACTAGAAATTGAGAAACATCCCAATAGTTTTAATCATGATTATGGCTACAAACTCAACCAATATTGGAAGCCGTCATTCATTGCATTGGCCATCAAACCTATATTGTTTAATTTTATCTCCCTTTGTGGTGTTCCTAGATGTGTTCCTTTCTTTAACCTCCTCATTCTTTCATTTATTTTACCTCTTTATTTTATTTGGTTCTTCGTAATTCAATCTTCTATGTTCTTCTCATTATCTTATGAAGAATATTTATTAATACTCTTAATTATTTCTTGATTTTCCTAATTAATCCGGTAGTATTTATTAATTTTCCTCATTTTTTTTGTGACTGGTGGAATCGACAATTGGTCGGGCTCGTACTCACGTGACATGGGGTCGAGTTATCCGAACGCTACCACTTAACCTTCAGGTGTGCTCACAATGCACCATACATGGCACACATGTAAGTTGGGGTTCCTAACCAGTGACTTCACACAATGGAGTTCCTTAAAAGTACACTCCATCATTGACTACATACACCCCAGGGGCTAATTTTTCACATTTATTTAATCATATTTCTACATCCCTTTACTTACTCTTATTAATTGTATCTTCTTATTATTCTTATCTCATCTGTCATATCCTCAATGTATTTCAACATCTAAAATAATAATTAATTTGACTCTCGTATTATATATTATTTATTATATTAAGGTTTTCTCATAAAAACTTTTGTTTTTAGGCTTTTTGTAACCGTTATCTTATTATCTTACAATTTTCTTTTCCACTTCTTAATGGTCAAATATTATCTTTGTTCCTTTAAAATCCATTCCATTGCACTCTTTTCAAACATCATAAACTACAATTTCCCCCGACGATGGGTGGAGTGTCCACTCAAAACGTTGGATGGTTCAAAACTTCTCACACATGTTATATCTAGAAATCTCAAAAGTAATATTCAAAATTTTCAAATATCGAAAATCATAACATTTTACCTTTTTATTTGTCTTGTGGTCGGCATGGAACAAAAAATCATACCGCATAGGGATACAAAACATATCCTATTATATTAAAAAAAACATTTCTCCTCACATTCAACTTCATAAGATCGACCCTCTCAATCAATACATTTGGATATAAATTTCAGACATAAATGCTAAGAATATGTATATAGAAATTTGCTATTTTGCACCTATTAATTCTACTTTTTATAATAAAAACAATCTAGAAAGAAATTAACTAAGGGCTAGTAGAAAGAAATTAACTACAATATTGGAGTCAAGCAAGGTTGTCCCTTGTATCCTACCCTTTTTGGCATATACATTGACAAATTAGAAGAGTGTTTGGAAGAAGTGGGTTGTGTTGGCCCAAATATCACTGGTATAGTCATCAATCTTCTTCTTTATGCTGATGATATTTTTCTTATGGCGAGGAGTCCCCGTGATCTTGGAGAGCAGTTAAAAATCCTCAAGGATTTTTTCTCTAGTATGGGTATGACTATTGATACTAACAAAACAAAAGTCATGATCATTAAATCCAATAAAATCACATATGATACCTTCATATATGACAACAAAAACTTGGAGGAAGTGACTTCTTACAAATATCTTGGGATCAATATTCACCACAAGCTTAAGTGGAACTTTAGCATTGAGAAAAGGATAAATGGAGGATGGAAATATTATTATGGGCTTGAAAACAATTGTAAATCAATCAATATTTGGATATGGGATGAGAAAAACCTCCTCTTTGAGACTCTTGTTACTCCTGTTATTCTATATGGATGCGAAGTTTTGGGATGTTGTATCTCTCAAGAATCATGGAGAAAGATAGAGAAAATACAAAATAATTTTATAACCTATAATCTAAAAATTAAAGGAAATACACCCTATCATATCCTCCTCTTAAAGGCAAGCCTTTCCCCTATTGAGAGCACATCTAGGTACCTAATGTATAAGAACAAGTTAAAAAAAATGGAAGACAAGAGGCTTCCTAAATTTGCTTCAAACTCCAACCTTAACCACTTTCGATTCAAGTGGAGATGGCAAAAAAATGCCTAGTCTTGGCTAAGTCATTGGGGAATCACATAAGAGACCATTCTATAGAATAATGATACTATTAAAAATATTATTAAACCAAAATTTAAGGAGAAAATGTGGTGTGATAAAGAGTTAGAGGAAAAAAAAATTAAGGTATTATAAGGAGGTAATCAACCCTAATTTAGAAGATCAAAATTATCTCTCTGTTTTGACAAGTGTAAAGAAAAAAATAAGCATTGCTAAAATAAGAACAAATTCTCATGAGCTCCATAGTGAAATTGGGTGTTGATCAATTCCTAAAACTTCATGGGATGAAAGAGTGTGTCACCTTTGTGACACTAAGAGGGTTGAATATGAAAAGAACTTTTTCTTAGATTGTCTAGCCTATACCCATATTAGATCTCAATTTCAAAATATTTTTTACACTACCAACCTTCCTAACCTCTTAACTCAACAAAACTATGGTGATCTTGAAAAGCTTCTCTTAATTTTGTTTGAGCAGAGAAACAAAATTCTAAAGTATTACAAGTAATCCCTTACCTTCTTAAGGTCCGATAAACCAATTCAGTCTCAGTAGACGTTCATCATCATCATCATCATTGTCATCATTTTAATGATTTTTTTTTTTAATTTTATAAATTGTAACATACACCTTTTAGTTTCAAAGAAAAATATCTCATTCCAACCTTATAAATAGACCATTTTAGTCTTAATACATCGTCGTCATCGTCGTCGTCATCATATACCTTTTAGTTTCAAATACAAATATCTCATTCCAACCTTATAAATAGACCATTTTAGTCTCAATATGTCGTCGTTGTCGTCGTTGTAGTCATCATCATCATCATCAAATATTTAATTTTTTATTTGTTTTTCACATAATAATTATTCGTTGTCTTCGTCGTCGTCGTCGTCGTCTTCGTCGTCGTCGTCGTCATCGTCGTCGTCGTCGTCATCATCATCATCATCATAATCATCATCATCATCATCATCATCATCATCATCATCATCATCATCATCATCATCATCATCATCATCATCATCATCATCATCATCATCATCATCATCATCATCATCATCATCATCATCATCATATTTAATTTTTTATTTGTTTTTCACATAATAATTATTACAACATACACTTTTTAATTCAAATAAAAATATCTCCTTCCAACCTATAAAGCATTTCATTTTAAAACCTTTTATTATATAAAATAATACTATATATCTGATTTTTGTTTATTCTTTACATAATAATACTTATGCCATATAAATTTCAATTCGAATAAATTTTTTGTGAGGGATTGCTTTTCCTTGACCTGGTAAATCATTGGAGGAAAAG
>JASDQU010216340.1:0-16355 GCA_032191745.1 Picea mariana | reverse complement strand
ATTTTACTACTCCCTAACAAAGATCCTATGTTTTCTTGCAATGTTGGAAAGTTATCTTCCACACCTATTCCAAATCCCTACAACTGATCTAATGTAGGTTTGCTACCATAAAATATAAAATGTCTAATCAATTTTTAGTTTAGTGCTTTGTTTTTAGGGTTGTTGTTACTCAAAAGGAAAATGGCCTGGACAATATGGTGTTTTGACCAACTCGAAAGTTATGTAAAGAGATGAATATGAAATATTTTCATTTCAATGAAAGCTATGCTACGATAAGGAGAAAACTTTCATCATTCCAGATGCACAATGTCCCAAAATGCCAAAAACCATGCAATTCTGCTACTTCAAATGCAAGTTAGTTTTACTACCCAAAAGAAAGAATGCATCTATCTTCTTTTTTTTTATTTTTATATATACAAAAAGTAAATACAAAACCTTCAATGCTCCACTACTTTCAATCAGGAGAAAGAGTTTTATGTAGATGCAAAAGACACGAAGCAAAAGGGGTACAAACAAAGCATGCAATCAAGGCAATGAGGTATGAAAGAAACAAGTAGAAACTTGTTCTAACCAACAAGAACAAAATCAAGGATTGTACAACCAATCGATCATTCAAATACAATAAAATGCAGAGAAGAATCCAAGAAAAGATAGGATTAGGGAGAAAGAGAAATCACTCAAAAATGTCCTGACAAAAAAGTAGCTAGAAAAGACAATTTCATATTTCTGAAAAAGGTTTCAAGCTCCAATCAAGACAATATGAAGTGATAAGCATCAAAAACCAATCTAAACAACTTCACAAACCAACCACAGACTTTGGGTAAAGATCTCTGCAAAAAGGGCTGCAAAAGACTGAGTAGAAGAAGGCAGAAACTCTAAAAAAAGAGACTAACACTCCCTAACACAAGGGTACAGAGTGTTGAAACACTCCCTAAAACACTGTAGGGGAATGTTGGTGCTCTAGTATGGCCTAGGGAGGGTGCTAGTCCTCCCAGAAACTCAAAAAAAGAGAAAACAATTGCAAAACAACTCACCCAGAATCCATGAAAATTGGTGAAATTGTTAGTGAAGGTAGGAGAAGGTTAATGTATGATGAAAAACCAGGAATTGCTTGGGAAAATGACCTCAAAGATCAAATGGAATAGTGAATAGATCCTTTAATTTTTTTACAAGAACTTTCATACCATCAGATAAAGGAGAAAGCATCAAATCGACTCAAAACCTCAAAAGAAGAAGAGTGACTCAAAGTAAGGAAGAGAAATGTCAAAAATCCAAACAAAACATCATAAATTCTTAGAAATCAAAAGGTTGGAGGCTAAAATAAGGACACACTAAGATGGTGATAACCCTAAGCAGATGAAACAACAAAAAATTAAACTCAAAGAGTAACTCCCAAAAGGGTTTTAGTAGAAAAACACTAGCACTCTGGTGTCAAGGGCACCATAGTGCTGCAACGCTCTGTACGAGTCTACAAGGGAGTGCTAGCACTCTGGTAGTAGAGGCAGGGGAGCACTAGCCTCTTAAAGCTCAAAAAATTACCCAGAAATAATAAAAACTCAAGAAAATTCAGAAAATCAATGTGCATGGGATGAATCCAATAGCCAACAACACATCTAAGAATAAAAAACATAGCATGAATAAGATCTAAAAATGAGCATAGTCCAAAACAAGACCAAGGAAGGAAACCAAAACTAAAAGATTCGATTCCCCAGTGGAGTCGCCAATTTTTGTTACAAAGAAATCCCCCTGCGGAAAGGTGAATTCTCTCTTGGGCTCTAGACTCCTAACACTGAGACAGAAAGGGTGCTAACGTTGGTCACTAACATCCTTTTAAACCTAGCTAAACTAATGTATAGAGAAGAGGAAGAAGATGTACCTTTTAACGATGTTTATCCTCACACAGTCCGAGTTGAGATTTGATCTGCAAGCTCTTCAACAAGTCCTGCAATCCAATCAAAGACGAAAAACACTTCCTATTCTACTATGATTAGCTTGAAACTAGATCTATGAATTAAATACAAGTTCATGTAGACAAACACGGCCTTGAAATAAATAGGCCAAGCACATATGTATTAATGAGAACTCATAGAGAATGCTTACAGACCTTTGATGAAGGTGCAACAACCTCTCCCAGCTCTCCTTGTCCAACCCTTTGCTCAAATAATCCACACACAAACTGACTATGCTTCAATGATCATCTCCTTTATGAGAGCATAAGTTTGATTCCTTCAATGTCTCCCCTTCCTTATGAGATCATAAGTTAGGTGCTTCCCAATTTCTATGTATGTCTTTTCATAATGATAAGTCATCCTTATATAAGCTTGGAGAGACCCAACCACCTTAGAGATTCTTAGGATAGGTTGAGGATATTTCTACTTCAGTTGTGGATCCTCCCTAAGATCCAGCCTTGACCTCATATTTGAATCCAACTGATTTCCACGATAAGGGGGATCTTCCTCTGATTTTGTCAACAACATAACACTCCCCCATAATGGTGCACAGAGCACTACAATGCTCCCCTAAAGAAGGGTAGGGAGTGCTAGCACTCCCTGACAGTGGGTAGGGGAGTGTTGCCCAAGATTTCCTCAAAAAAACCTAGTGCTCCCCAAGAAGGGTGTATAGAGTGTTACAACACTCCCCCAAAGGAGGGTAGGGAGTGCTAGCACTCCCTGATAGTGTGTAGGGGAGAGTTGCCCTTCAAAATTCATTTTTAAGTGTTTTTCTTCATGGAAAAAGCTTTGTACACTTTATCAAATGATTTCTCCTTCTTAAACTAGTCCTTGAAGGTGTCTTAAGTGTCTCTTGGATGTTGTTAGAGACACGACATAGGCAAGATGGCAGTATGATGTTTGAGACACTTGCGACCAATATGCAACACTTGTAATGACGACAATAGGTCATCATTGAAGTGAGTAATTTTGATGTGTAACATAGGGGATGGTAACTATTCCCTCAACTGAGATGGAAAACTAAATACCTATTCTTGGGGTAGGGTGATTTTGGGGTATGACCATGACCTAATAAGGGTAAAGGGTTGTTTGAAAGATGGGGGAATATCAAGAAAGGAGCACAAGAAACGAGCGAGCTGTAAGGATATCCTCCATAGTTTAAAGGTGGTGGCATAGAAAGATAAAGAAAGCAATGAAGTAGTCTGAGTTATTACAGAAATAAATTAGATCAAAAGGAACAGATGAAAGAAATAAGGAAGAGTTGAGGAATGTAAGAAGACAAGAAAGACTTGACAGTCTAATATTACAGCAGAGAGAAGAACAATGAGGAAGGATTCCCTAGGTGGTTGGATGGGAAGAAGAGTGTGGAGAAGAAAGGGAAGACGAAGAAGGTCTGGACCTTGTAGGAGACCAAGAATATTCAACCCCAATATTAGGAAACGTCGACAATCAGGTCAAGAATGTTGCTCCAGAGGAAGAGAAGGAGACCCCCAAAATTAAAGAAACTCGCCCAGAAATCAGTGGAACTAGCCCTGAATCACCCGTCCTCAAGGTGTCCTCTATACCCATGGTAAATTTGGCACTGTGCAGTGCAAAATTGGTAATGTGCAAAAAATAACAGTGCACAAGTGTGTGCACTTAAATTTGGCATGGTGTGGAGCAGAGCTAGTGAAGCATGAAAAAATAATAGTGCATAGAGGTGCACACAAAATTTAGCAGTGCACAGTGCATATTGGGTGTTTCATGTGTAATATTGGTGTGTGCGGTGTGCACACGCATAATATTGGTGTATGTGGTGTGCACATTGAGTATTGTCATATCGCAAGGATTTTTGTTGGTGTGAGCGCAATGTTGGTATGAAATGCATACATGATGAATATTCCTTTCATGAAACAATTTAATTAATGGTGTGCATGGAGTACTAGTGCGCGGTGGGAGCGTACTAAAATTTGGCATGATGCAGTGTGTAGAGTGCAGTGCAAGAGGAATATTAGCATGGGACACAAAAATTGCACACAAAAAGTATTAGTGCATGAACAAAAATTGTGCGTGGTAGATATTAGTGCATGACACAAAAGTACTGTGCACCAAATATTGGCATGACAGAGAAGTGATCCACATTAGTTATAGGTGCACGGAGCATGCCCTACCTTATGGTGTTGTCATGCATGTTAAATATGAGTGTACATTTTCAAATCTATGTGTGTGAAGTCATTTGGATGGTATACACTAGCAGAAAACTAGTGAATTTATACAAATCAAAAGAAAGAGCTCGGAGAGAGATTTCTAATGTTGTAAATCATTCGCCAAACAGATCTTTTATGAGGACGTTACATGAAAAACAATGGAGGGTAAATTTTAAGACCCAACTAACTTAGAATGACCATAACTTTCTTCTCTAGAATCATGAGGCATGAGAGAAGTCTATGGAAAGATATTGAAATATAGAAACTATTCCTAGCGCTGAATTAAAATTCTGGGTATGTTAAAAATATATAAGATGGCATAGAAGGTGCATGTAGCATTTCATACCAAAAACACTAATTGGCCTAGAACTTCAGTAGTTTATAACTAGCAACCTAGAACCCAGAAAGAGGTAAAACTTGGATATAATGTCCAAAATATGTATATGAATAAACCCAATTGAGATCCTACCAAAACACCATTGGAGTAGGTGCAAAAATGCATAATTACAATGTAAATTTGCACCAAGTTGAAGTGTGAACAGAAGAATTAATGGACAATTTTCAAATAACCATAACTTTCTTCTCAAGACTCATAATTGAGCATAGAAGTAGGCGTTGGAAAGGTATTGGATAGTAGAATATAACCATTCACCCAAAAAATTGATCTGGGTAGTCAATTTTTTAGGAAATCAGAAGAAAAAATTATGATGCATTACTGAACCAGGATTGTACATAATTTCATGAATTTGTTAAATTATTTAGCCTAACAAGTTTTGTTGGATGCACATTTTGCAGAGTCAACAAAAATTAGATCAGAACAGGATAAACAAAGAGTTCAGAATCATGGAATATACACAGGGTGCTTACATCCATGAATATGGGATCAAAGGGATGTATGTCAATATGGGTAATGAAGGTACAAATTCAAATGGACATGGAGAAGGAAACAAAGAAAACATGAACTTGGTAGAGACCATTAAAATTTTGGAAAAGGATTTCCAAAGTTATAAAGCTGATAATGAGAGGCTTATGAAAGCCAAGGAGAAACATGATGGATTCAACATAAATTTAATGTAAATCTTGGACATAATAGAAAATAAGATGGATAAGGAGAATGACTCAAGCAAATCAGGAAGTTACAGGTCTCATGATGAAAGAAGAAGAAAAATAAGTGTTGGAAAACATCACTATCACTCCCCAAGGCATTCCACTAGGAGAAAAAACAATAGTTCAATTCCATCCCCTATTAGGAAACATAAGAGGAGGTT
Source organism: Picea mariana (assembly GCA_032191745.1). NCBI lineage: Eukaryota > Viridiplantae > Streptophyta > Pinopsida > Pinales > Pinaceae > Picea > Picea mariana. The sequence continues at coordinate 10,952 of JASDQU010216340.1, read as the reverse complement.
TGGTGTGGATGATCTACAAGGAAAAATGAAAAAAATCAAGCCTCCTACATTTGATGGTGAGCACAAGAAGGATGAAAATGAAGAGACATGGATGCTATGCATGAGGATGTATTTTCAATTGCATAATTACTCTTCACATGCAGAAGGAAGAATTTCTAGCTATCATCTCAAGGGAAATACATCCATGTGGTGGGACCAATTTGTACAGGTGCAACACATTGATGAGAAAAATGTTACTTTGAGGGAATTCAATAAGTATTTTGAAAATAAATACTTGACTAAGAGACACTATGACAATAAAATGAAGGAGTTCTTTGAACTCAATCTTGGGAGTATGACCATAGATGAGTATGAAAGAAGGTTTGTATAACTACTAAAGTATGTTTCTTTCATCAAGAAAGAGCTAGTTAATATTCAGAGGTATTTGAGTGGGCTTCCATCATTTATCAGTGACAAGATACAATATGATGATCGCAAAACATTGGAGGAGAGCATAAGGTGAGATAAATGCCTTTAGGATCAACATAAAGGAATACCAACTTTCCAAAAATCTTGAGAAGACGAGAAGAAAAACAAGATGGAACAGAGGAAGAAGGGGACTAAACCACCAATCTTCAGAAATAATCCTTAGGGACAACCAGCTTCTAAAGAACCCAGAATGACCGAGATAGTAGGGAAAAGACCAAGGAAGCCACCTATTCAATCTTGGGGTTGTGGGGGAGATCATATGGATAGATATTTTCCTCGCGGAGGTGAAAAAGTGAGTATTTTTCATAATGTACAACAAGTTGATACAACGAAGGACATGAGCAGAAATGTACCCAGGATCTATCCAGCCCAAGACAACATGCAAGATGAATTTCAGTCACATATGATTGAAGTGGAAGGTAATATCAACAATCAAACCATTGTTATTTTAATTGATTCAGTATCTAGTCATAGTTATATAGATCCTAAGATGGTGGAAAGATTGCATTTTCCAAGAAGCAAGCTTCAACAATATTGGTTGGTGTAGTTGGATACCGAAGTTAAAAGAAAAATTAATGAGATTGTTAAGACATGTCCAATGGAAATGAATGGACTGAGCACCAGGGCATATTTGAACATCATACCTTTAGGCTCCTATGACTGCCTAATTGGTATGGATTGGTTGGATCAACACCATGCTATCCTAGACTATATAATATGGCATTTACATGATTGGATGAGAATGGGAACCTAGGGACAATACATGGAATTCCCAGAGCAGTAACCGTCAGAGAAATTTCATCATTGCAGCTGAAGAAAAGTTACAGAAAAGGGTATCAAATATCTGCAATTAGTATTGAATTAGTATTGAAAACTTTTTAGTATTTTTAAGTACAACATGTACACATTAATTTATCAACAATTTATCACTTATGATTGCATTCAAGATATCATCGACATATAACCACATATACACAGTACACAATAATTTTACGTGGAAAGACAAATTGTAGAAAACGACATAACGATTTTTATTATATGTATTGAATATTACATTCACAAGATGCACCAACTTCCAATATTCTCCAGCACCAACTGGAAGGAGGCTCCAACCCCCTAGTTTACATGCTCCAACCTGAAGGGATCTACAACTATCTAAATTTTCCATCTCCAACTAGAAGGAGACTCCAAACCCCTAGTTTACAGGATCCAACCTGAAGGAATATCCAACTCCCTATATTATCTAGCTCCAACTAGAAGGAGGCTCCAACCCCCTAGTTTTATGAGAACCAACTCAAAGGAAGTTGCAACTCCCCAACAAGAACCAACCTGCTATCTGAAGACACCAATCTTCTCATGCACCACTCAACCTCCTAGAATTATAAATGAGAGATTCAACATGTCATTGTAATTGTCAATAATACCAAGGATAATTTTAAAGATGTAAATTTATTTTGAAATGTAGAAACCTTTGGAAATTTTACTGGTCCTTTGTATGTCAACTATAAATGTTTGGTGATATTTTTGTTAAAATATTCAAATTTCTAAGGATTTTATCTAGTTTTATAAAATTGTGGTGATTTTAAAGGTAAAATAATTTTTTCCTATACAATTTGGGAGAATAATATTTATAATGGAGAATTTTTTTTTCGAAAAAAGCATGGAAAATTAGCCCATGGGCTAAATTTAGCCCCTAAAATTTTCCTTGACTAATACTAATAGACCATCATCATCAAAACCAAACTAAACATGTCAGTGTTATTATCACTAATATTGATACATCATCATACTCGAAACAAATACAACTCAATAATCACATAAACCATGTGCCAATTTATTTAATAATACCCCCAAATAATATGCCCAAAGTCACCAAGATATGCATCAAACCATTTGCCAACATATGCCTGAAGCATATGCCAAAACATCCATGATATGCCTCAAATCATGTACCAAAGATATCCTTCCACTCACTTACAGATCTGCCTGATAATCCCAAAAGATATAAAGTCTATTTATATCTCCTTCCACTCACTTACATATCTGCCCGATAATCCATTATAAAATTGCTCCATTTTGTTTTTCTTCTTATTTTCATTTTCAGTTAGCAGGACTGGTCCGTAATCTGAACAGGTTAGTTGCAGTCCCTCATTTCAGTATAGCGTTGAAATACAGAAATGGAAGGAGAAGGCCGAGAATATTCAGGGGGAGGACATGGAGAGGATGATAGCACCACCTCAAATCCCTCGTCATTATTACCCAATAGTAATGATGATAATGGCACCAGAAGCAGATCAAGAACAAGTCCGAGAGCCATTGTTATTCGTAGAAATGATGAGAATGGCAACTGGAGTGGGAGTGAAAGTGAGGATCTGTCATTATTACGAATCCGTGATAATAGAATGTGAGAATTCGTGATAATAGAAATGATCACGAATACGGATTATTCGTATCTGTATTCATGATCCCTCTGGATCGACAGAAGAAGAAGTTCACTCTGGATCGAGCGGACAGAACCGTCGTCGAGCAGACAGATCTGCGGAGGAGCACTTACACCCCATACAGATTTCAGAGGATCATATCAGGAACACTGCTTCCTGCGCAATTTGTCTTACGGATTTTGAATTGGGTGTGGAGGCATGTCACTTGCAGTGTGGCCATATCTACCACCCTACTTGCATTTTAAGATGGCTGGAATCGGGGAATACCTGGCCACTCTGTCGATTCCAAGTTCCCCTTTGATTACAATACTTTTATTATGTTCTCTCGATTCTAATAATTCATGAACAACTCCTTTTAATTATTCTAATAGTGGTTGTTGTCTTCTTAGTCTCTTGTTTTTCCCTCTCGTTTTTCCTTCTTTTGCTTATGCTAACAGATCAATAAATCCTCTTCATACCCAATAGGGTAAAACTGAGACTTAATAAAGGTTTTAAACATTTCCCACTTAGTTACTATGGGACCATCCTCTAGCATAAGAGTCTTTATGTGGATTTCCCACCAATTTTTGGCATGGCTCTATAACATCAATCTAACAAATGATATATTTTGATCTTATTCTATGTTATGAACATTGAAATATACTTTTAAGTTTTTCAACCATTGATTCAATTTAATGGCAACAATATCACCTTGATAGGGTTTGACATCCACTTTTCCTTCCACTTTGGTAAGAAATGTTTTTGGAACTTGGTTTCTCTTTCTTTGGCTCCATTTTCAATAGCTTTTTTAGTTCTTTGTCTCTAGATTTTGTTGTATAAGACAATGTCCAAGTTAGAGCTACTAAAATTCCCAAAAGTTTCAAACTTGCTCTACCATGAGGATTTCCATGTTGTAAGATATGTTATTGAATTGTTCTTCCATCATTAAAAATCTCTCCTTTAAATCACCCCTTGAATTATTATTGTACTCATCCACCATATCTAGGGCTTTGATACTTCTTTCTTAAGACAAATTATGGATCCTACAAATTTCCACAAAATCCCCAAATAAAACTTATCTAATACCATTATGATCTATAAAATGTCTTGGAGTTTCTATGATCTATAATATGTTGTTAAATTTGGTAGCATCCTCACACTCATTCTCGAATGAGAGGCCACATGGGCCACCTTGAGGCTAGCCAAGGAGATTTGGAGAATCAACTAGTCTTGCGAGGTATTGACAAAATACAGGGGGAACGTACAACCTCTTTGAAAATGAACAAAATGCTATGTAAGTCTAATGCAAAAGTCAAGGGGAACGTACAACCTATGTGAGCATAGATAGTCTAGTGAAAAATTCAGGGGGAACGTACAACCTCTGTGAGCATAGACAAACTAGTGAAAAAGTCAAATGGAACGTTCAACCTCTGTGAGCCTAGTCAAGCCTTGTGAGCCATGAGCAAAGTTCAAGGAATCTAGCAATAGTTAGGTTGAACGTAAAATTCTTATGAGCTAGAAATAAATGATCTTCCTTATATTGCAAATCATGTAAATGTATTGATCTAGTGCGTTGGCACGTGTAACAACTTCCACCATGAAGAAATTCGAATTCCCTTGTAAAATGACAAGTTGTAAAAGTCGAATTGCATAAAGTTGCATAAAGTTGCATAAAGTTGCATGTTGCATATTTCATGTTGCATCTGGCATGTTGCATGTTGTATGTCTCATGTTGTATGCATGTCTAGTTGCATGTTGCATGCATGACATGCATTGCATGTATGTATGTCATGTGCATGTTGAGTAGTTTGCATGCATGTCGAATCAAAGTCGAGTCCTAACTGAAGTGTTAAAGTTCAGTTTTAAATCTGATTGTTGAGTTAAGTTCAGTTGTAAACACATGCATTCACTTAGGCTATTTCGAATCATCTCCTCTCTACCTTTCCACTCATATTTAAACAAGAGGTATGTTAGCACCTACTATGCTCTACCTTGTTTTATCCCTCATTCATTCGTACTTGGTTTTTAAAATTTTGTATAAGTTATAATAATATTTAGCATTTTGTTAAAGGTTTAATAGCTTACCTTAAGGGGTTTTTTAAAAATGCTAGTGTTAATGAATGAGATGGAATAAATGTTGTGAGAGGGGGACATAGGGAAATATACACATGTTTAAATGATTACTTGATGACATCAAATGGTTTCAAATCTTTTAATTTGAGCCATTAGTCATGTCAATACTTATTCATAGTGATTATTTAAGTTCATGTGTTGTAGATTCAAAGTCTAATCCACTCAAGAGTGAAAAAGACAAATCGGGTCGGGAGCTACAGGAACTTCCACATGTGCCTAGTCATGATCATTTTAAGTACTTTGGTGAGTCATGGAAGATGATGATCATACTATAAGATCATGAGTAATAAAAATCAATTAGAAAAGTACTCGTCGTCATCCATAGCATGTGAAGTGGGGTGTATCATAATTTGTACCTTTCAGTTATCTAAAAGGTTACACATATCCGTTTTCTTATTCAATGTTTTCTCAAAACTGACGCCTTTTTTTTTAACTAAAACAACGAATTTATTTGAATTGGCCCCTGCAGAGTTAGCAAATCTCCTTGATTCTTTGTAGCCAAGAAAGTAGATTTCGAGTTATTACTGTGTATATGGGTAAAGGAAGACATGTGAATTGAAAAGAACCTGAAGGGCATGAAGTCATGGAGACTTACGAAGATACCCAAATCATTTTTGATTGGGCAGGGTGGTATCATTTATGCACTAATATGGATGGTCACCATTATGCTACAACCAAGGCGTATGTAGATAGTTTTAGTAGACAATGGGCCCGAGTTGGAAACTTGGCCATACAATTTACTGAAGAATCCATAGTTCTAGTGTGCAACCTCCCCATTGATCGCTAAAGATGGTTTAAGAATAAATTGATAACAGGAGAAGACTTTAATCAATTTTTAAATACTAAACACAGAGACCCTAATTGGGCCAAGGGAATCCCCAGGGATTGGATTGTCGAGGAGTGGATGGAAGAATTATTGATTCTTAAGAGATTCATCAGATGCAAGGGGCATTATTATATTGTAATATTATTCCACCTTCGATTTCTTCTTCACTTAGTAGGGATTAAGAGGATGAATTTACCTTATTTTTTCTTAAGGGATCTCAACAAGATGGCTATGAGAGTTAAAGAGAACCCCAAGACTCCTCACAATTGTTTTTATCAAGGATTGATTAAATTTCTTGTTAAGGCCGAATTAGGGAAGTTGCATAAGACTTGGGATCAATTCTTGATATATTTGGGGTATGAGAAGGAAAATCATGTTGTTTTTTCTCAACCACATGGAAATATTGGTAAGATTGATCAAGAAACTCCAGTTAATGTCGGTCAATCCACTACTGCAAAGAAGGGTAAATGAGCAACATTCTTCGAGACTCCAGACGAGCCTATAATAGTTACATCATCTAACCAGCAAACAGAGGCAGGTTATTCTCACATATTAGGTGGAGGTAAGCACCCTTTCCATTTTTCACAGAAAAATTATTCGAAAAGGGATAAGATGATAGAAGAACCTAAGATTTCATTAGAGTACCAACAACCTGTAAAAACAACAATAGATCTTGAATACCCTGCACACCTTGAAAATCCTATCCTAGAGGTCAATACTCATGCCTCGAGTTCCTCTAATGATAATACCTCTAGGTATAGAAGTTTAGTAAGAAAACAAAGCACAAGGCCTCAAAACAAGTTCAAGTTGAAGTCTAATATAGTGAATAAACCTGCCATCACATAGAGGGTTATCATCATTGATAAGTCTATTGTCCCAATAATATAGATAAGTAGCAAGAATACTAAAAATAGATATGTATAGCTTGCTACGAAATTATCATCCCCAGAATCAGATAGGTTAGTCTCTCCTTTTATCTTGGAACATGAGATCAGTAAGATAAAAATCCCTATTCCTCTTACTAAATTGGTTAAAACTAATTCTTATAGGAATCATATTTTGAAATTGTTGCAACCTTCTTTTGCTACAAAACCTTCTACTGATGTGATTAATCTCCATGATGAAAAACCTACTATTGTTTTAGGGCCTATTGTAGAAGAAAGTGATGACTCCACTACTCCTTTTTATGTCTCATTAAATGTCCATGACAAAATCCTTTATAAATTCCTGTTAGATTCTGGAGCCTCTCATAATATTATGCCAGAGGTTGTCATGGAAGAACTGGGGTTAGAAATTACTAAATCATACCATGATCTATTTTCTTTCGATTCCAAAAAATTCAAATGCTTCGGGGTTATTAAAGACCTTGATGTTTCATTATCTCATATCCCAACCAAAATTTTAGTCATGGATATAGTTGTGGTTGGTATCCCTCCTAGGTATGGTATGCTTTTTTCCTTATCTTGGTATAAGAAGCTTGGGGGATCTCTTCAAATGGATCTTTCTTATGCCACTATACCAGTTTTTGGAGGATAATTTAGGAGGCTTTATTGAGAAGCACAGTTGGAATACATTATTAGTGATACTGATCATTCTATAAATCATCTCATTTATGCAGTTGATGTGGACTTGGGATATTCTATTTTTCATATTGATAATGATGTCCAACAGTCTTTTCCTTTGACAAAATCAGTTGTTGTCCCACGGTCTGCTGAAAATAAAAATCTTCTTTGGAAATTGTACTTTGATGGAACGTCATCTAGAGAATGTGCAGGGGCATGCATAGTGTTGATTTATCCTACAAATGAAATCATTACACTATCCTACAAGCTATAATTCAAGACTACAAATATATTGTAGAGTACGAGGCATTGTTGTTGGGCTTAGGGTAGCCAAAGAATTGAAAATTCAGCATTTAAAGGTTCATGGATATTCATAACATATTGTATAGCAGGTAAGAAATGTGCATTAGATAAAGAATATCTGGCTGAAATACTACAGAAATGAGGTATGGGACATTGTTGAAGACTTGTTTCTATCTTTTAATATTGTACATATCCTTAGAAATTAGAATGATCATCCTGACTCACTAGTTATGGCAACAAGCACCTTCAAACCTCCTTTACCCCTAAAACTAAAATATGAAATAGAGGTCATATACATGCCTTCTATTCCAAACAATGTCAAGTATTGGAGAGTGTTTGAAGAATATTCTGAAATCAATAGATTCATTGAAGCTATTGATGATTTCGCTTCCATTCATATTTATCAAGATGAACATGTGGATGAGAAAAAATAGAATTTGAAATTTCACAGCATGATTGTTGGACATAAAATTTTGCAATTGCCAACAAATCATATCCAAAAAGGTCTAGTGCCTCTTTAAAGTATATTTTATCATAATGATGTCCCTATGAAGACCCTTGATCCAAAAAAAGAAGTAGATGTAATTGATTGCAATCATGGGACTGCTGCAAATCCTAAACATGTTAAACTATAAAAAAAATTATCAGGGAAATATAGAGCTAAATATGAGAAATCGTTGAAGTAGTTTACTGATATTTTTGTATGGAATTATGAATATCTTAGTACTTTTGATGAAACTATTTTGTAGCATAAGACACCTTTGAAACAAAATGTGAAGCCATTTAAGAATAAATTAAGATGGAGTAACCCTCTTTTGTTACCTATCATGGAGAAAGAAGTCAAAAAGATTCTAGAAGCTAAGATCATTGTACCTCTAAGGTACTCTGATTGGGTGGAAAATATGGTACTAGTGAGGAAAAATAATGGTGAAATCAGACTTTGTGTCGATTTCAGGAAACTAAACAAATTCTCTCGAAAAGACAACTATCCATTGCCCAAAAGGGAACACACCTTGCATAAGATAGTGAGATCTAGAAGGATGTCTATGATTGATGGTTTTTCTAGGTACAACCAATTTGTTGTTCATCCTGATGATATGGAGAAGAATGCCTTCACAACACCATGTGGGACTTTCATGTACACTCATATGCCTTTTGGTTTGATAGACGAAGGGGATACCTTTCAGAGAGCCATGGATATAGCCTTCATGGAAGAAAAGGACAAGTTTGTGGTCATCTATCTAGATGACATTACTATGTTCTATAAATTTGATGAGGAGCATCTACAACATCTGATACGGGTATTTATTAAATGTAGAAGGTATGTTATTTCCCTTAATCCAAAAAAGTCTCATTTTTCTTTAGAATAGGGGAAATCACTTGGTCACATTATTTATGCTGGTGGAGTTAATATTGATCCTACTAGAGTGATAACTATTCAAAGGCTTTACATTCCTAGAACTAAGAAAGAGATTCAATATTTTCTTGGGAAGATAAAATTTCTTAGAAGGTTTATTCCTAACTTTGCTAAATTGTTCAAACACATAGCTGACATGTTGAAAAAGCGTAGTGAGATCAAGTGGAAGAAAGAGGCTAACGATTATTTTTAGACTATTAAACAAGCTATTTCTGAAGCTCATGTTCTCATCAGTCCAGAGTTTGAAAAAGATTTTCTGATTTTTTATTTTGCATCTCATGACACTTTAGAAACTGCTTTATTACAAAAAACAATTGAATTTTTCGAACAACCTATTTCTTTCTTTAGCATGGCACTTTAGGATGTTGAGTTAAAATACGACATCATGGAAAAACAATCTTTTTCCTTGGTTAAAGCACTGAAATATTTCAGAATTTATGTGCTACACTCCAAAGTTATTTCCTATGTACCATCCACCACCATTAAAGATATATTGACTCACCCAGACATCAATGGAAAGAGGAGAAAATGGATATATAAGTTTCTTGAGTGACACAACACGCCCACCTCAATGGGTTCTGCGTGACCTCCCAGTGTTAGGATCATTCTTAATCTCCCTGGGAGTCTAATTGACTCTATGATTTCCCTGTAGGAAAATCACTCACACACACTAGTGTGTAACCACAGGTCCTTCTTTGGAGTTGTGCCCATGTGAAGAAACACTAAGCGCCAACTCACTCCCATGTGATCTCTGATATGACCATAGCCTTTTACAAATGGGTATTTTGGCTTTCACGACTTCATGATCCCAGATGAGAATCCTCCTGTCTCGACAATCCCTGAAACCTAAAAAGGCCAATGGTAATTTGATTCCTCCCTTGAATTTTCTCTGATGTGACCTTTGACTATGAACTCAGGTCCATTCTTTTCGGCAACTAGGATTTCACGTATCGACATTTTGCGATACAAGGAATCCTTTCACCGACTTTTGAAACCACAACAACCCCTTGCCACAGATCGAAGGCTCTCTGCTACTTGCAATCTGACAGTCCTAGTTCTTTCAGGAATTTGCGAATCGGGTGTCCAAGACTCTCGATTCTGAGTCACAACCTTCTCCACTTCCCGAATTCTGAAATTGCGAAATTCAAGGACGATATCAATGACTCCTTTTGATCCTAATCCAATGACCTCTATTCCTCCTGAGATTATGAGTGATGTGAAACACTCGGCCTTAATCTCTCCACTAGAATGTGATATCCAACAGCCCATGACAAATCGACACTTCTCCTTGAAGCGAATCCACCGTTCGTTACAGCTTTCAATATTCCTCCACTGAACACTCTAGCATGAACTCTTCAAGTTTTTATCCCTTAAAATATTCATGGTTTTATCCCTTTTGAGATTTTACTTACAAACTCTAGGGCTTCCTTAGTGATTCTACATGCACTCCTTGCGGAATTCACGAATAACCTCTAGTTATCTGATCCTTCAACTTTGTGCACTCCTTGCAACAACAATCCTTCAATCCTCCCCCTTGTTTGGAAATTTTATGACTCCCACTTTCCTATGCACACCTTGCACGACATTGTGTTATCCTGCACTTCTACTGGTCTGAGAAAAATGGTATCCCTCCTGATATTTCTGAGATAAAACTTAGACCCTTGTCAATGCACACCTTGCGGACGTTCACTGAACTCTTTTGCAGAAATTATCAGGAAGAGAAACAATTGAAACCCATTCTTCTCTCCTCACATATTTCATACATTTGTCATGGAAATCCCGAGCATTCATACATACACAACATTAAGGTAAATTCACAGCAG
>JASDQU010216335.1:3314-18238 GCA_032191745.1 Picea mariana | reverse complement strand
TAATGGTTGAACTATTATTATGGAATGAACAGCTATGCAATTTGGCGGTTGTACTTGGAAAATGAATATTATGCATGGCAGACTCCACCACCTTCATATGCTCGCATTTATGCTTACCCCTTTTGGCTCGTTCATTGTTGTTGGTTCGGGTAGCTCTGTTACTGTGTATGTTGGTGAATTTGAACCCTTCCCTTACCATGCATTCGGCTCCATGGCCCCAGTCATGTGAGTTGAACCCAATGGCAATCAAGCCCTGGTAATGTTTGACAATGCCCGCCAAGATTTGAAAGACAGTGGATGGCTTACCTTCATGAAACGAATCGAGGGTTTTAACCTTTGTGTAGCTCGATAGTTTGCCATGACCTTCGATGGCTGTCAAGCCAAGGTCGGCGATATACAGTTGGAGATTGATGAACAGTTCATCAGCTCAGCTACGGGGTTAGCTCCTTTGGGACAGTGTTGGTTTAAGAATTACAAGGTCAAGGAAGTGCCATGGACACTGCTATTTCAATCTCGCAAAGTCACCTCCTGTGACAGAGGTATGCCCGTATCTATGCTCAAACCACGATGGCAAAATTTATTGATGATAATCAAACAGTTCGTGACCTATGAAGGTCGATACGGACTTGTGTTCCTCCACAACCTGCGTTTTCTTATGGTTTTTATGGGATACTCTCTCAAAATGCCCTATTATTTGCATCGTAGCCTGTTTAAAATGTCGAAGAAGTTCAAAAGGCACCAAGCCGACAGTAGCCTATTTCATCATGGGCTTGTTACGCTTATTGTTGTCTATCATTTGAGTATGCACGAGGATAGCTGGAGCATTTTCGTTGCTCGAAATGGTTTCGAAGATCCGAACCTTGCACAGTTTGACAAACCTATGGTGAGTGAGGTCAAGGCTGTACCCTCGGTGCCCTACCATGTCCTACTGCCTAAACCCTCGGCTGACCCTCCTATCAACTTACCCCACACTGTGACTAAAAGTGTTGAGATTGTTAAGTCTGTGGCAAAAAAGCCCAAGGCAAACCCTACTGCTAATGATAAGGCTAAAAAGAATGCACGTTTGATTTCACAGATGGCAAGTAACAAGCCAAAATCCCCTATTGAGCCAAACCCTATCGTCTTGAGTGAGGACTCCGATTCAGAAGTTGAGCGTTTCTTGGCCAGTGAATACCCCTATTCGTAAGGTTTGTGTCATGAACCCCCTTATGATTTTGTGTCAAACCTTTCTCCCTGCCTAAAGGACGACCCTAACTACCCGGGTATTAAAGTGCCTTGTGAAACCCTCGATCATTTGCCCAAAACCCTCGCCTACTCTGTCTAAACCCACGCAGTCACCCTGCGATCAATGCAATTCATGGTTAGAGCGATATTATATTGATGTTCCGATACTCCAATCAAGGATTCAATCATTGGAAGACTAGATTGCAGTCCTAACCAGTCAAAAGGCCAAGCTCCAAACGATAGATAAAAAGCAAAAGACAACCGGCTCTATCCAGTTCAAAAACGTGGAATCAGCCACGACTATTGTAGATTCCAAGCTGGTATGAGAAAGCAGCCTCATCGCTACACAGGTATGGTTTTGACATTGTTTTGTTTTTTAAATAATCTAGATTGTTATAATGTTTTCAATTCAGTTTTTGAACGGTTCTGTTCACACCTTGAATGGCTTTGTTATATTGCGTGCATTCTATATATAGCTTTGCTTTGAATAAAAAGAAATTTCGATTTGATATACGATCTGATTATTCCCAGTATAGAAATCAATAGATTTTGATTGGATTTGAGTGATCTTCGTTTGAATTTGATTGATTGGCTTGCCTTGTTAAGGTGACAAAATTAGTAGTTTGCCTTCAAAATGAATTGGTTTGTATCCGATTTGAAAAGGAAATTTTTCATATTCAGTTTAGAACACAATCGTGCTTGGATTTGATTTGGTTATGATCTATATGCTATGGTTGGTAAATGGTTTGATTAAGTTTGACTGTTACGATTTTGCTCGGATTCGATTTCATTATCATTGGTATGACTAGTAAATGTTTTCGGGAAGATACTTGTTACGATGTTGTGTCGTGTGATGTTCTATCTTTGATTGTTTCCAAGTTAATGATAATGACTCTATTTCTTTGATGAAAACGTTACGCTCAAATAACATTCGCGCCCGAATTGGAAATGAATCTGAATCACAACAGTTATGTGAAAATCTTAGCTAATCGATTCACTTTCATTCTAATTTGGCAAGTTTGTCCTATGAGTAGAGTTCATATTATAATTGATACTCTGTATTCTAAATTTGTGAAATGAATTGGTCAAACCCTGTTCGATTAATCCCGTTATGATTTTGTTATGAGTCAATAATTGCTTGAATTCATTTACAGCCTAGATCGCTTGTTATACAGTTATCGTGATAATCCTGTTCGATTCACAAGTGTAACGATGTGTTTGCGATTTGTTTTAATTTCAATTGAATATCAAAAAGATCTCATAACAGATGGATTCGATTTGTTGAGAAATGATTATGATTATGTTTCATATGATTTCATTTACCCGATTTATGACTATAATCGAAATAGAGTATTGCTATCTCTCTACTCAGTTAAGGATGTGGATCCTGTTTGATTTCATAATAGAATATCGATTTCAATTTATGATTCATTCTCAAATGATTGTTGGATGTAAATTGAATGGAATTTCTTAAAAGATTTGATTTAATTTCAATTCTGATTCTGTATCTTATTTTAGACTAGCTACAGAATCAGATGATTCTGCAGCTAAGTCTGCAGAATTAAATTTTTATTGTTTTATTAATAAAATATCTCTCTAACTTGTCTATTTTTGACCTATTTCAGGTGAATTCGAAATTACATGGGATTTGATGGATAGTTTATAGGATATTTGAAATATTTTGGTTTCATTTTAATTTCCTAGTTTAGTTTATCTTGGGAATATCTTCCCAGATTATGTAAACAGTTTGATAACTTCCACAGGGAGGTTTTACCCTGTGGAAAAACTTATAAATACTTATTATTTTTGTAATAAGATCATCCTCATTCAGGGGAGAACAAGGATATGGAATTTTAATACAAACTGAGACAGAAATTGATGTTCTGCTACAGCTTTAGCTTTTCATAATATCAATATTTTGTTTCATGTTTATGTGTATCAATTTGCATTTGATTAATGACTACTTTAGCTATCTTAGTCTCTTGCAAATGATATGATTTAATCAATATAATCCATATCTGATTTCTTCCAGTATTTAGAAAACATAGCAATTACTTGATTCAGTTTGTGAATGACAGATTTCTCTTCTTCATCAATTGAATTATTAAGTATAAGTTTTTGCATAACAGGTTTACCTAATTGCAGAGATTTATAAATCATATAATTGTTATGATTTTTTATGTCTTGTTTGTCCTGTAAAAAAATCAAAGAGCATTGCAGCTATCATTTACAAGAATCTTCTGGATTATCCGGTGCGATTTTCCTTCCTTCGACCAGCTTCGAAGTCATCATACACAGGACAAATCTGGAGCGTTTCTAGGTCAGTTTGCCATTTGTTTGCTTAGTGCATTTATTAGTAGTTTGGTTTAGATATAAGTTTGGTTAGATTTATAGGTAGAATTAATATATTAGATTGTTTAATTTCAGTAAGTTTTATCGCTTGTTTATAAAATCACAAAATCAACAAAAATATCTTTCTCTGTCTTAGGGCAGATTACAAATGAATTTTTTCAGGTTTTACTTAAATCTGTAAATCATAAACCTTGTACATTTTGTAAATAAGTTATATTTTAGTAGTTAGTTTTAATTAGATTAGAGTATTAGTTTGTTTTATTTATGTTTTAGTTAGTTTAGTTTGTTTAGATTAGTTTTCTCTTTGGTTTTCTTAGGACCTTAGAACGGCTAACGGAGCCGTTAAACCCGTCAGGGTGGTTCATTCCAAACGGCTTGGGTTATTAGACAACCCCAGACCGGTTCCACTCTCTCAGTTGACAGACGGTCGATTTCGCCCGTCAACAAATGGCGCTAGAAGGAGGGCCTGAACTTAATTAATGGCACGAGTCAGTCGCAAGAATCCTCCACCCCCTAATTGCCCACCTATAGTGACTAGAAGCCATTCACACGATAATATTCCCCTTCAAATAGCAACTACTTCAACCGAGGATCCGCAGATCACAGTTGAGCCAGCAACACCTAATCTTATAGGTGGTGACATACAAGAGATTGTCCGTCAATCTCTTATTAAAACACATAGTGCCTTAGCTCGTCTTAGGCGACCAAACTGTCCGTGGGGTCAACCTTTGGACTTCTATGATATCAGAGAACAATTAGGTGACACTAACCTCACTGTGAATCCTACAGATCCAAAATCAAATCCTGCTGTAGGAGGATCTGGGATACCTCCTTCACCACCTCCATCATCTCCTTCCTCTTCTGGAGGAGATTCCTCGTCAGACGAAGGCAATTCACCTTCTCAGCCTTCCACACCCACTACCCTGATGGCAAATCAGAACAACCCTGTTAGACCCTGGTTGGACCAGGATGCTGTAGCTATACCTGGAGCTCATCACCCTTTACCTAAGCACTCGAAGAAATGGCTTCCCAAGTTTGACCCTGACTCAAAACAGATAGCGGAAGATCATATCAAAAAATTTATGTTAGCCATAAGACTCCGCAATGTTGAACATGAAGACGTTGTCTGTAGGTTGTTCCCGTATACTTTCAAGGGTAATGCATCGACATGGTACTTTGCCCAGCAAACCCATACCATCGTGTCTTGGGAAAAATTTGAGTCATGCTTTTTGGAAAAGTTCGGAGATGGTAAGCCTCCAGAAGTCTTGGTCATGGACCTTTCTAGCTTAAAAATGAACCCAAAAGAAAAAGTTAAAGATTTTAATCAAAGATTCTTAACACTTAAAAACCGAATCCCTGCAGATTATATGCCTGCCGAGAGTCTTATAATAGCTTACTACACTAAAGCGTTGCATCAAAGTATAGCTATTTGGGTTAAACGATCTAAGAAAGAGACGTTGTTAGAAGCCTTCGAGGAGGCCAGCCAGATAGAAAAAGACATACTTAGTCTTAAAGACTCTTCTAGCAACGAAACTGAGACTAGCTCTTCTTCCAAAAAGAAGATTGAAATACTCTCCAGACCCACACAAAGTAAAACACAACCTGAAAACTCTGATTTGGAAAACCTAACTAAAGTTGTACAAAAACTATCAAATCAAGTTATAGACTTAAAAAGGTCGACTGAAGAAGCTTCCTCGAGTAAAGGGCCCTACAAACCTCCTTTCCGAAAGCCTTTTCCTACCAACCGACCTAATCCGACCACCGAAGGCCTTAATCTAGAAATTTTGCAATGTGCTCTTCAAACAATTCTAGAAGCCCAAGATAACTTGATCCCTCCTGAGATTCCTGAGGAGGTAGTTGAAACAGAGACATTCCAAGAAGAAGAGTCTTCTCCAAACATTTTTGGACACTTCTCGGATAGCATCTTCCAAGCCAACTTCGAGATAGTTCATCCTTACAACACTAGGAGTAAGACTACTAATAAACCTTCTTCCGAAAACACTACAACTTCACCTCCAAAGAAATCTAAATCAGTTGAGCCGAAACAGAGTAATGTGAACCCTAAATTAGATTATGATGTTGTTGAAGATCTTAAAAAGTTAAGGGCTAACATTTCTATTTATGAGTTGTTGAAATTTCCATTTTTGTTACAAAAAATGTTGCAAAATATTTCAGAGAATGGCAAGAATGGTAATGGTAATAAGGTTGTGCAAAGCAAAGTTCCCCAGAAGACTTCCACTAAAAATAATCATGATCCTCAAGATGAAGTAATTCCTCCTGTAAATAGTGTAAATAATGTAAATAATGTAGATAAAGTAGCCTTAGAAACTATGAGTAAAAATCCACAAGCCACTACTCTTAGTACTCGCAAAAATGTACCACCTTTCTTGCTAACTTTCGAGATCTTTAATAGAAACATGCATAATTGTATGGTAGACTCAGGAGCGTCATCCAATGTGATGCCTTGGTCTATATGCCAAAAGATAAATGCTGAAGTTGAACCCTCTTCTTTAAAAATCATACAACTTGATCGGACAAATGTAAATGTTATAGGCGAACTAAAGAATGTACTTATTAGATTGTCGTCTAACCCCAAGGTCCATCAAGTTATTGATATAATTGTTGTGGATATTCCGAAAGTGTATGGCATGTTTCTAAGAAGGGACTGGTCGGAGCAACTACATGGTTATTTCGCGACAGATTGATCTCATCTATGGCTTCCAGAGAACGACAAGCCTAATAAAATCAAAGTAAACCGTGAGCGCTACCTCAAGTTCACGGTCACTGATTTGAACAATCCTAATGAACCGTACACACCTCCTGCTGATTCACCTGAAGTACAAGAGATGGACACCTTCTTCGGCAACTTCATGGCCGAGGTTTCACCTATCATCAATCCAGAACAACAGTCCGAGATCATAGCATTTATGCATCCTGCACCATCCACACAACAATCTCATGAACCCGATGCAAATCAAGTTTGGTCTCTATATTTCGATGGGTCAAAGTCCAAAGAAGGAGCCGGAGCAGGCTACGTCATTATCGATCCGGAAGGTAACAAAACATTGATAGCATGTAGGTTGGAATTTGAATGTACTAACAATGCTGTAGAATATGAGGCTTTACTGCAAGGTCTCAAAAAATCTTTGGACATGAACATTCAAAATCTAACCGTCTTTGGCGATTCTGAAATAGTGGTTAGACAGGTAAGAGATTCTATCCATTGTCTTTCTCCGCATATCAAAAGCTATCAGTCTGAGGTATGGAACTTAATGAGTAAATTTACTACTTTTAATATAAATTCCATTCCAAGATTGAATAACTCTGAAGCAGATTTATTAGCTAATGTAGCTTCTAAACTTCTTCCTGCAGAAGGCTTGTCCCCAGACGCATTCTTCGTTGAGTTGTTGTTTCGGCCATCCATTCCCGATAACGTCACAAACTGGAGAGTATTTGACGATGATCAGCAGATTATTAACTTTCTGCACATGGAAGAAACCTTTCAAGGTGCGGTGATAGATGAGCACACACATGACGACAATTTGCGCGATTTCACAGTAATACCTGATCCAAAAAATCCTGAAGCTCTATCGGATATGGTAAACTCGATCCCAAAATCTGTAATTAGATTAGAGAAGTTTTATGATTTTCAAGAAAAATTTAAAAAGATGGTCAATTGTAAAACCAATAGTTCCTCGTTATCTTATGAAAAAGTGAATTTAGGAACTAGTGAAAATCCTCAGTGCATTAATCTAGGCTTGGGATGTTCTCGACAAGAAAAAGCTGCTTTTGTTAAATTATTTAAAGAATTTAAGGATGTATTTGCATGGACGTATGATGATCTCAAAACGTTCGACCCTAATATCATACAGCATGTCATCCCGATGAAGCCCCAAACCTTACCCTTCCAACAGAAACTGAGGAAGATGCACCCTAAACTAGAACCGACCGTTCAAAAAGAATTGAATAAACTCCTAAGTGCTAAAATAATTTTTGTTGTTAGGCATACTTAATGGGTTTCCAACCTCGTCCTAGTCCGAAAGAAAAATAGGGAAATCCGACTTTGCGTCGATTTCCGCAACTTTAATAGAGCGTCTGACAAAGACAACTATCCTGTCCCACCCATGGAACATATCCTTCAATAGGTATCTGGTTCTGAGAGTCTATCTTTATTGGATGGTTTCTCTGGATACAACCAAGTCCTGATGTCTCCACCAGACCAACTCAAAACTACCTTCCGTACTCCGTGGGGCACTTATGCTTATCACAAAATGCCCTTTGGATTGATTAATGTCGGAGCCACTTTTCAGAGAGCAATGGATATTGCTTTCCGAGGCTTAATCAATCAGTTCGTCGTAGTTTACTTAGATGATGTGACTATTTATTCTAAAAATAAAGATGATCATCTAGCTCACTTACGAGCTGTTCTACTACGATGTCGTAAATACAACATCTCCTTGAACCCCAAAAAGTCCATCTTTGCAGTAGAACAGGGTAAACTCCTAGGATTCATTGTGTCTAGTGAAGGACTGATTATTGACCCCGAAAGGAATCAAGTCATTACAAAACTTCCCCCTCCTACATTCAAAAAATCCATGCAGTCTTTCTTAGGTCAGATTAACTTCGTGAGAAGATTTGTCCCCAGCTTCTCCGAAATGGTCAGGCCTCTACAGAACCTGATTAAGAAAGACACCCAATATCACTGGGGACCCACTGAAAATCAAGCTTTTAATGCCATAAAGAAAGCCATAATAGACGCTCTGTCTCTCATGAGCCCTGACTTCTCTCAAGATTTTACACTCTATACTTTTGCCTCTGATCATTCCTATGCCGCAGTCCTAACTCAGAAGAATTTCGAGAACAACGAAGTACCCATCACCTTTATGAGCTCTGCTTCCAAAGGTGCTAAACTTAACTACCCAGTAGTTGATTGGAAAGCCTATGCTGTTTTCAAAGAAGTCAAACATTTCCGATCCTATTTTTTGAAGTCAAGGATGAAAGTCATTGTCCCCTACCTTGCCGTAAGGAACTTGTTAGTGTAGAAAGATTTAGAAGAGAAGAGAGATAACTGGGTCACCTCCTTGCAGGAGTATGACTTAGAGATCACCCCAGCTCAGATCGTGAGAGGCCAAGGGTTGTGTAAGTTGGTTGTTGATTCAGAAACAGGACAGCAAGAAGATAGTGATACGTCAAACCTAGGACAAAGTGATCAAAGTGTGATTTCTTGCGTACAAAACTTCGTTAGTCCCTGGTATGACGATATTAGATTCTGTCTTGAACATGGGTCAGCACCCCGTCACCTTGACCCCGCCAAGAGAAGAGCGTTGAGACTAAAGTCCGCCTCCTTTCATCTAGTTAACGGTGTACTGTTTCATCAGAATTTTGACGGTGTACTGATGCGCTGTCTCGAGAAAGACGAAGCAGAAAAAGTCTTTCTAGAGTTGCATGCAGGTGGTCACTTCAGCGACGACACCACTGCTCATAAGGTTTTAAGAGCTGGTTACTACTGGCCTACGCTTTTTAGAGACGCCCATGCCTTGTGTCGAAAATGTATCATTTGTCAGAAAGCATCAGGGCTGTTGCAAAAACCGGCCTTTCCCTTGCAACCCGTTTCAGTAGATTCTCCTTTCCAGCAATGGGGCCTTGATATCATTGGTCCAATTAACCCCCCGTCCTCGCAACAGCACAAGTTTATTGTGACAGCCACGGATTATTTTACTCGATGGTCTGAAGCTGTTGTGCTAAGAACTGTTAACACCAGTCAGGTTATTGCTTTTCTAAATTCGAATATCATCACTCCTTTCGGTATCCCTGACTGTTTGGTCTTCGAAAATGCTTCTTAATTTTCTTCTCTTGAGATGAGCGAGTTCTCTTTAGAGAAAGGAATTAAGTTGAAGTATTCTGCCAGTTGTTACCCCCAGGGCAACGGATTGGCAGAATCAACAAACAAGAACTTGACCAAAATTATCAAGAGAACCGTGGCTGAAAATCACAAGAATTGGCACAATGCACTGTTGAACGCACTGTGGGATGATAGGGTAACACCCAAAGCCGCTATAGGTAACTCCCCCTTTTTTCTCGTTTATGGCAGAGAAGCAATTCTGCCACCTCACATTCTTCTTCCTTCGCTTCAGTTTTCACAAAAAGTCCAAGAAGAAGATTGTCCCCCTTTATAAAACCGAATTAATGCTTTGATGAAGCTAGAAGAAGTAAGAGCCCAAGCTAAGCGTAAGTTAGATCAACATCAAAAATTGATTAAAAGCTGGTTCGATTCTAATTCTGCTTCTGATAGGAATTTTGAAATAGGTGATCTCGTCTTGAAGTGGGACAAACCACACGAAGGAAAGGGTGAGCACACCAAATTTCAAAACTTATGGCTTGGACCATTTTTAATTGCTGAAAAGTTGGGTCCTAGTTCCTTTCGATTGCATAATCTTGAAGGGCAGCTTGACACCTATCCGGTGAATGGCCAAGCCCTGAAAAGATACTTCGCTTGATAACTACCCTTGTATATTATGTATATATATATTTTCTTTTGTTTGTTTTTGTTTCTTGATTTTGATTTGAATTTATCAGTTTCTGTTTTATTTGAAATTTACATACCTGTACACTGAGCTATTCAGACAAAGACGATAGAAAATTTCTTCGCTGAAATAACTTCTGAAATATTTGTACAAACATCAAAGATATATTGCTGAAATTGATATTTGTGTTGGAAACTTTTGTTTGAAAGAAGTTTACTGATTTCAATCTCTGAGCAAAGTTTGTCATGATCATCTATTATCTTTTTACGCTGTCCCTTTTCTACAAAGGAATGACTCAAAATATGTCTCCCTGTCATAGGAAGTGTTTTGTAAATAAAACATCTCTGGAGATAAATAAAGGACAGTTCTAAAAAATTCTGATGAGTTCTAAAAAAAAAATATGCTAAAATATCAAGATTTTTAGCGTCACCCCGCTTAGCTATATACATATGAAAAAAAAAAAAAATTATTAATAAGAGCTGTGGGAAATGCTTGTAAACTCGCCGGGATACTGAACAGGTCTGTTGGTAGCAGGTAAATGCATGCATGGCGCCAAGACAACTTCGCTGGGGTACTGAACAGGCCCGCTGGCAGCGAAGCAATGTCGGGTACATGAAAATCTGCAAAAAATATAAGAAACCTCTTTAATGTCCTTTATTCTGATCTAGAACTTATTGACAGGATACAGATGTCAGAGTGGGTTAAATGGAAACCCTGTCGAGGCTATGGACGCCTCCTAGCAGTAGTGGCCATGCCAACAGTATTGAAGATTTTGTCTTTAATATCGTGACTTGCTAATCTTAAGATTGTTATTGGTTTTTATCTTTTGAAACACTGCTGGAAAAGTTGGTTTATGATGATGTTTGTACAATTTTCTGGTTGTTATTTTTGAGTCGGAATTATCTTTGCGGTCTTAATCTGAATTTGTACCTTTTGTAGAGATAATTGCTTCTTCCAGTGTGTCGCCATTATTGGCAGCCAATTCACATTTTTTATGATCCTATGAGCTGCCTACACCCATGTCTTGCAAACATCAAGTTTTTCGTCGCATTTTTCAAATAGACGACATTTTCATTTCTTGCGACATTTACACATTTGTCTTCGTTAAGTTTTCATGACTGTAAGCGTGAAAACTTCTCCTTTCGAGGTCACATTTCGATCACTATCAGAACTATCATGATCTTTTTATCGATATGCCTACTGCACTTACCTTTTGTTTATCATTATGTGGCTGGAAGGACTTTCGAACTATGCTCGTTGGACATTCTTATATTGATTGCATAACTTGATTTTATTGAGTTTGTAAGGCATTGAGCATTTGGATTTACACTTTATATGACTTGCCTGATCATTGATTCTATGAAAATACATAGGGTTTATGATTAAATTATATATATATATATATATATATATATATATATATGCTATAATCCTTATGTTAATACTTCATAACTTATTGGCTTGTCAACTATATGAATGTCGTTTTGGCACCTTGGTTGAACTTTTGATTATATGAATTAATACATTGGCGCATATTTGATTTTGGGTTTTGATTTATATGTCGGATGTTTGAACACCATGGCATAACGTTTGCGTGTATTGGCATACACATTTGATTTCATTGGTTGTACACATGACTTAATGGTTGAAATATTATTATGGAATGAATAGCTAAGAAATTTGGCGGTTGTACTTGGATAATGAATATTATGCATGGCAGACTCCACCACCTTCGCATGCTCGCATGTATGCTTACCCCTTTTGTCTCGTTCATTGCTGTTGGTTCGGGTAGCTCTGTTACTATGTATGTTGGTGAATTCGAACCCTTCCCTTACCATGCATTCGGCTCCATGGCCCCAGTCATGCGAGTTGAACCCAATGGCAATCAAGCCCTGCTAATGTTTGACAGTGCCCGCCAAGATTTGAAAGACAGTAGATGGCTTACCTTCATGAAACGAATCGAGGGTTTTGACCTTTGTGTAGCTCGATAGTTTTCCATGACCTTCAATGGCTTTCGAGCCAAGGTCGGCGATATACAGTTGGAGATTGATGAACAGTTCATCAGCTCGCCTACGGGGTTAACTCCTTCGGGACAACGTTGGTTTAAGAATTGCAAGGTCGAGGAAGTGCCATGGACACTGTTGTTTCAATCTCACAAAGTCACCGCTTGTGACAGAGGTATGCCCGTATCTATGCTCAAACCACGATGGCACAATTTATTGATGATAATCAAACAGTTCATGACCTGTGAAGGTCGATACAGACTTGTGTTCCTCCACAACCTGTGTTTGCTTATGGCTTTTATGGGATACTCTCTCAATATGCCCTATTATTTGCATTATAGCCTGTTTAAAATGTCGAAGAAGTTCAAAAGGCACCAGGCCGACAGTAGCCTGTTTCATTATGGGCTTGTTAAGCTTATCGCTGTCTATCATTTGAGTTTGCATGGGGATAGCTGGAGCATTTTCGTTGCTCGGAATGGTTTCGAAGATCCGAACCTTACACAGGTTGACAAACCTATGGTGAGTGAGGTCAAGGCTGTACCCTCGGTGCCCTACCATGTCCTACTGCCTAAACCCTCGACCGACCCTCCTATCAACTTACCCCACACTGTGACTAAAAGTGTTGAGACTGTTAAGCCCGTGGCAAAAAATCCCAAGGCAAACCCTACTGCTAATGATAAGGGTAAAAAGAATGCACATTTGATTTCACAGATGGCAAGGAACAAGCCAAAACCCCCTGTTGAGCCAAACCCTATTGTCTTGAGTGAGGACTCTGATTCGGAAGTTGAGCGTTTCTTGGCCAGGGAATACCCCTATTCGCAAGGTTTGTGTCATGAACCCCCTTATGATTTTGTGTCAAACCTTTCTCCCTGCCTAAAGGACGAACCTAACTACCTGGGTATTAAAGTGCCTTGTGAAACCCTCGATCATTTGCCCAAAACTCTCGCCTACTCTGTCTAAACCCACGTAGTCACCCTGTGATCAATGCAATTCATGGTTAGAGCGATATTATATTGATGTTCTGATACTCCAATCAAGGATTCAATCATTGGAAGACCAGATTGCAGTCCTAACCAGTCAAAAGGCCAAGCTCCAAACGACAGATAAAAAGCAAAAGACAATCGGCTCTATCTGGTTCAAAAATGTGGAATCAGCCACGACTTTTGTAAATTCCAAGCTGGTATGAGAAAGCAGCCTCGTCGCTACACAGGTATGGTTTTGACATCGTTTTGTTTTGTAAATAATCTAGATTGTTATAATGTTTTCAATTCAGTTTTTAAACGGTTCCGTTCACACCTTGAATGGCTCTGTTATATTCCGTGCATTCTATATATAGCTTTGCTTTGGATAAAAATAAATTTTGATTCGATATACGATCTGATTATTCCCAGTATAGAAATCAATAGATTTTGATTGGATTTGAGTGATCTTCGTTTGAATTTGATTGATTGGCTTGCCTTGTTAAGGTGACAAAATTAGTAGTTTGCCTTCAAAATGAATTGGCTTGTATCCGATTTGAAAAGGAAATTTTTCATATTCAGTTTAGAACACAATCGTGCTTGGATTTGATTTGGTTATGATCTATATGCTATGGTTGGTAAATAGTTTGATTAAGTTTGACTGTTACGATTTTGCTCGGATTCGATTTCATTATCATTGGTATGACTGGTAAATGTTTTCGGGAAGATACTTGTTACGATGCTGTGTCGTGTGATGTTCTATCTTTGATTGTTTCCAAGTTAAGGATAATGAATCTATTTCTTTGATGAAAACGTTACGCTCAAATAACATTCGCGCTCGAATTGGAAATGAATACGAATCACAACAGTTATGTGAAAATCTTAGCTAATCGATTCACTTTCATTCTAATTTGGCAAGTTTGTCCTATGAGTCGATTTCAGATTATAATTGATACTCTGTATTCTAAATTTGTGAAATGAATTGGTTAAACCCTGTTCGATTAATCCCATTATGATTTCGTTATGAGTCAATAATCGCTTGAATTCATTTATAGCCTAGATCGCTTGCTATACAGTTATCGTGATAATCCTGTTCGATTCACAAGTGTAACGATGTGTTTGCGATTTGTTTTATTTTCAATTGAATATCAAAACGATCTCATAACAGATGGATTCGATTTGTTGAGAAATGATTATGATTCTGTTTAATATGATTTCATTTACCCGATTTATGACTATAATCGAAACAGAGTATTGCTATCTATGTACTCAGTTAAGGATGTGGATCCTATTTGATTTCATAATAGAATATCGATTTCAATTTATGATCCATTCTCAAATGATTGTTGGATGTAAATTGAATGGAATTTCTTAAAAGATTTGATTTAATTTCAATTCTGATTCTGTATCTTATTTTAGACTAGCTACAAAATCAGATGATTCTGTAGCTAAGTCTGTAGAATTAAATTTTTATTGTTTTATTAATAAAATATCTCTCTAACTTATCTATTTCTGACCTGTTTCAGGTGAATTCAAAATTACATGGGATTTGATGGATAGTTTAGAGAATATTTGAAATATTTTGGTTTCATTTTAATTTCCTAGTTTAGTTTATCTTGGGAATATCTTCCGAGATTATGTAAACAGTTTGATAACTTCCACAGGGAGGTTTTACCCTGTGGAAAATCTTATAAATACTTATTATTTTTGTAATAAGATCATCCTCATTCAGGGGAGAACAAGGATATGGAATTTTAATACAAACTGAGACAGAAATTGATGTTCTGCTACAGCTTTAGCTTTTCATAATATCAATATTTTGTTTCATGTTTATGTGTATCAATTTGCATTTGATTAATGAC
>JASDQU010216334.1:0-18229 GCA_032191745.1 Picea mariana | reverse complement strand
AAGAATATAGTCCACTTGCCTCTTAGGCTAGATAGTTGTTCAATGAGAAGTTTTAATTAGATTACTTGCAGTAGAAGTTATCTTAGAGTAGTTAGTTTTTTATTTGCTTTAATAGGCTAGCTAATTGTTCTGCTTACTTGCTTTAATAGGTTAGCTAGTTGTTTTTCTTATTTGTTTACTTGCTTTAATAGAATAGTTGTTGGCTTGTTTATTTACTTGCTTTCATAGGGTAGTTGCTCATTGAATTTAGGTTGGCAAGTTAAAGTAGTTTGCTTTTGTTATTTGCTTATTGTTATGCTTAAATAGTTGCTTTTCCTTATTGATGAACTAGTTTGCTTCAAATAGGGTTTTCACTTGTTTTCTTAGAACTATCCATCGATCCTTGGTTCAAAAGTAGTTAGGTTACATAGTTTCAAGTTGCTTAGTAGGGTTTTATCATTAGATAGCTTTTCTTGAATAGATTAACCCTTAGATAACCATTTTCTTAGTTAGACTATACTACTTCCAACCCTTCTATCTTGGCATATATTTTGCTACAACTCTAAGTTTACTTACCCCGGGTTGACAATTTAATTGAGGGTTTTTAGTGTGTTTTTAGTGCATATACAACACCCATCAACCACTTAATATATATACAGTTCATTTTTCTGTTAAAAAAATAGAAGATTTAATCGAACAAATTGATTTCTAAAATTATTCAAAAGTGATTTACTATTATTTTCATGATTTAATATATATGGAAGATGTTATCACTATATAAAATTGGAGGATTAATTATTTTGTTAGATTTGACTATAATAGTTTTATTTTTATCAAAATAATTAAAAATTTTAGAAATATTTGAGAATAAATTAAAAAAAAAATTAATCAAACAAATATTTAAAATATTAATCAAACCGAGCAATCATTGATTGAATCATTTAATCAAGTTTGTAAACATGTTTAATCAACATATTGTATCTTCTTATATATAAAGAATTCACCTTGAAAAATGGCTAAACATTATATAATGACATTAAATGATTATGATGAAAAAATGACATTAAGTGATTATAACTATAGTTAAACATTATCTATGAAAAAAATTAGACTTAAACTTATGTGACATTTCAAATTTGGTTTAATAAAAGATAATTCATTAATAATGTTAATGATTAACATACATAATACATTTTATAAATCAAACAACATCAACATGATATATAAATACATTATATACATGAATGATAATATCAAAATCAATATTATGTTAGATATACATATCAAATATGGCATCTAAAATTTATATGAGTGATACATCACAAATTTAATTTAAAAACAAAGAAATAGTTAATAATATAAATAATTAACGTACAAATAATACATTTTTATAAATAAAACTACATTGAGATCAACATCAACATGATATGAAAATGCATAATATATATAATGATAATATCAAAATCAAATAGATGTAAAAGTACATCACAATATATAAATAGATACATGTCAACAACTGCTATAAGCTAGGTTGACCACTAGAGCCAGAGGCATCAATACCTTCACCACCAGAGCCAGAGGAATTAGTACCTCCACTACATAATAATGTAGAAAGTAACATCTAAGGAGGAGATGGTGGTTGATCTATTATTGATGGAGATAATGGTTGGTCTATTGTTGAAGGAGATGGCGATCTTTCAGTTGTCAAAGGATATGGTGGTTGGTTTGTTGGTATAGAAGGAGATGGTAGCCAATATGCACATAATGGAGATGTTGGTTGGTTTGCTCATGGAGGAGATGTTGGTCAGTCTCCTCATGGAGGAGATGGGGGTTGGTCTACTTATCTTGGAGAAGATGGATGTGGTGGAGGAGGAGAAGGTGGAGAATCATTATCACAAATCCGAAGAAGAATACTGATGGGGAGCCCTCAACCTCTTGATTAGGTTTACGTATTTGATGACATCACACATCAATAAAATCATATCACGGGGAAGGATCACCCATATAAAGGCAAGCTCATGGTATTACATGATCTCCCTAGCTTTTACATGGACAACTCTTTGGCGATCCATCAATGCACATATCCGACCCATCACCTATTGACATAATCTACAATTTATTCTACATATCATGATGGGTCTCTACACTTAAGATGGTTCATAAAACTCAACCATATCCTCATCTTGTTGGAGAGGTAGCTCCCCAGCATATGTGCCAACATTTACAAAATAGTAGACAATAATAATTAGATAATTCAAACAAGATGTCACAATAAATTACATGTGCATTAAATTGGTTAAAAAAATGTAACTAGATTAATCAAAATATAATGGTAATATTACCTCTCGCATATAGTGGCTCAACCTAGCTAAATAAGATGTTTAGATATCTGTAACAATCCATTTCTATGTATGAGTGTTGTACATGATCGATGGTTTGCTCATCCTCACTAGCTAGTAACTCTAATACTTTTGAACTGATTTTCCTACACAACCACTCCTCCTGGCCCCTCTTGGGAAACATTTGCCCCACATGCACATACACATGTCAATCGTTGGCCTAGGAGGGAGGTAGAATGTTGCTCGAGTGACTAGAAACCTTAAAAAAAATAAAGTAAATAACTCTAAAGCGAATGGGAAGACAATCCTCCCAACAAACACATCACAATAATGATGATCTAGAGTAAAACAACATTGTCACAAAAAAAATGCAAACCACCTAATTAGCTTGGGCCTCTGAACTAAATCATCTACTTAGTGCATAAGAGAGAAACTAATGCTCTACCCATTAGAGATATAGTGTGCCAATGTCGTGACCATAAGCGATATACACCTAACCTCCTCTACACTAAATGCATGTAAACACAACTGACCACTAGCAACCTAGAAGTCATTAGGGTAAATGTTGTCTGTATTTACATATGTCTACACATATGCCTACTAAACTTCTGTTGCAATGCTAGGTGATAGATTGGGAAACTGAGGAAAATCCTCCCCTCTATTAAACAACCTAATAATGAAATAAATATCCTCCTTTATGGAGTAGTACCACATATTGGGACTGACCCTGAATACCTACCTAACATGATCCTAATGATGGATCAAATGCATCAACAAGTGCATGTTCCCCTCGAGGGATGTAGCCTCATCATAAAACTTAAGGAGGCCAACATTCCTCAAAAGGACATGCATCTATTTTGTAAGAGGGTAAGGGTACATATCCCTCTCCCTCTTGTTGATCATTTTTTCTGTCAAGGGAAAATGACCAACATTTGAGAGAAAATCTTGTGGGGAATAAGAAAGATTCTCCTCGCTTTTATAGAGGTGGTTCTCCTCTCTTGATATATTGTAAGAATATTTGTATGGTTGTATATGGATGCAATGGATTAGTGCCAAAGAGAAAACCCAAAAACATCTTCCAACAAAAATCTTATTTGGAAGATATATTCATTAATCACATCATCTTTTTCATGGAAATGAAAGTAAATAAATACAACTGAAAGAGATTTATAAAGAGTTTGCTTTCAACATATATTTTTCCTTCCTTTTAAAATGTTGTGAAACCAGGATCAACTATGAATTTGAAACATGAAAGAAAACTAAAATGGATAGGTCATCCAATAACTTTAGATGAGTATTGCATTTAAAACTGAAAAATATTACAATGAGCACACTCCAAAAATATCATATACAAAATATCGAAGTCTGAGAAATAATTAAAGTTATGCCCCAAAATATTTCTTTGTGGGAAAAATTAATAGTAATATCCCAAATGAAATAAGATTAAAAATGTTTGAAAGAAGAGGGATAAAATAACCTTAACACGATTTCAATGACAATTACATAAACTTAAAATAAGTTTCATCTACTTTTTACAAGAGGGGATGTTGCTCCCCTAGACCTGAAATATCATGGAGAATGTATAGAATCATGTTGAGAGAGTTGAGAAAAAAATAATACGAAGGAGAAAGTCAAGAAGACCGTTGGTGTGCAGGGAATACCCTAGGTTCATAGTATTAACAACCAAAAAAACTCTTACACACCGACCCTTTTGGCATCACCTGCAAGCAAGTGAAGTCTCACTTGAGGCATCTAGAGGGGCTGCAGGAACAACATTTTTGTAGTGATGAGGGGAAAGGAGGTGTTCAATGTGTTCCTACTAACCATATAATCTTGTGTGCACTTTCCATTAGTTAGCATTTACTGATCATACAACATACCCTGTGGGAAACATTACTTACTTAACATTCATTCATTGATTAGTTCTCTTAGTGTGTGAAATTATGATATCATACATTCAGAATACTAAACCTTTATTATCATTGCACACTATTCATGTTCATCAGATCACATTCATCATAAGCACAACACATAAAGCATCATAATAAGACACAATGGTTAACGTGGTTCAATCCAATCTGGGCAACTTCCACAATGACTGGCTTCTTGTATTAGTCATTCAAAATCCTTCTTATAGTTGTGCATTGCACTTACAAAAAGATGCATCAACGATCATTACTCAAATCTACTTCTGTTGTTTTGTTGTAGTGCGAGCCTTCCTCCCGATCCCTCATCCATACATCATTTCATCGACTTCTCAACATATCATAACTCATTTCTCCATGATGGAATCCTCTACCCAAAATTGTTACTAAGTGGACAAACTGTCCCAAAAAGCCTAATGGTTCGCAACCATTTGTCGCCTCTCGTGCACTGCTCTGTCACTTTTCCTTCTGTCGCATGCTTTGAATCCTCAAAATTCACTCTGCATCACATGCTTCAGTCCAAATTCTAACTGATTATTTATCATTCTGATGCAGATCCCAAAATTTTCAGAACTGATCCAAAATTTCTATCCAACAGACCCCCAATACTCACCTATGGCTCATCCCGAGCCACTCAAGCATGTTTCCGGTTCATCATGAAATTTTCAAATTTTTATTTCGCTGTTGTAGTCTGCTCTCTGACCCTAATATCCTGAGAAAATATGTGTCAAGTGTTTGTGTATTCGTATGTATTTTCAACATTTTGGTACTGTTGTCGATTACTTGCTTGATCATACTTCGAGTGGTGTTCATAGTTGCTACCACCCTATATACTTCTTCTTGCAATACTTCTATATTTTTTGCATGATCCTGTTGCTCTTCCCTTAGCTGACTCATTTCTGAATACAAATTTCTTTTTTCTTCCATAGAAGTTACCACCTCTATTGGCAGTAATGTCCCCATTTTGTCCTTAAATTTTTGCGCCTTAGTCTGCACAACTTGTATCTCTTGGCTCAACTATAGAAACTCCACATCTTTAGTCAAATTCGTCCATATGCTGGTGTTGTCTGGATACAAATACACACATAATGCCTCTAGAGTCTTCATATTTTCTATATATGTGATGTATTCTTTTTCTCTTTTCTCTCTTTCCTCTGGGGGAGTACTCGTTGTCAGTCATGCCTCCAAGTCGACTATCTTTGTGCGGAGGCCTTGAATGATCTCACTTGTCTTATTCACCTGCTCTTCGAATGATCCAGATTTATGAGCGGAATGAAATGAAACCACAAATTTATAATATTAACACAGATACACAGTGAACAATAATAGAGATACAGTAAAACTTGACTTCTATAAAATAAGAAATATGCTAAAATCTCTAAAATGCAGAGTGAAACAAGCTTGCTAGAATGGTGGCAGCTTATCTCTGAGAAGAGATGTGACGACTATGCTCATTTGCAAGAAGATGAGTACAATGATGGTCTGAAGGAATTTTTATAATAAACAAGAATGCCAAAACCCTAGACATCCAAAAACCTAACCCTAGGAGATGAAGCACCAAAATTCATGTGGGCCTCCTTGGGGTAGGTTAGTACATCAACTTCCTGGGGTAGTAACTTTTGCAGACGATCTCCGTTTTGAGTGCACGATAGCTCGTTGGAAAGGGATTGACGAGGATATTTATTTAGGGGGATCAATTAGAGCCTTCGACTGTTACTTACATGCCTGATCACAAAAAAACATCGTTTAGGCCTTTAAAATGGCCCCAGAAGTTTAGGAACCGAAAAACTGCTAAAAATAGCAAGTTGCCAAAAAACTATTTTGAGCTAGTTGGACAAGGTGGGTGGCCACCGAGATCCTCTTGGATCAATCCTCCCCCCTTAGGAAGCAATGGTATCCATTGGGTTGAGTGACCCCATCAGATGAGGACATTTTTGTTGAATTTGGCCCCGGGTGAGCCACTTGTCTTGGTGCAGGAGCTGCCTTGCTTTGACAACCCGATAAAGATGGATCCGTTGCTGGCTAGTGCCCTTGACTTGTGTGTCCACGATATGATTAGTGGATTTCTATTCCATGTAGTCAGGGTTGAGATCTGTTGGTGTCAATTGTTCTGCTATCTCTAAGGTGTCCAATAATGGTGCGAAATAAGGTCGAAGGAGGTCCACATTGAATACTGGGTGTAATCCAAGGAATGGGGGAAGGTTGATCTCAAAAGCATTATCACCCACAACCTTTTTGATGGTGTAGGTTCCATAATGAAGTGGATGAAGCTTCCAATGAGGCCCTGTAAGGCATTCTTTCTGCAAGTGCAACCAAACTTTGTCTGCCACCTGAAACTGGTATAGCAACCGATGTTGATCATGGTGCTGCTTGTATTTGGCATTGGACTTCTGTAAAATATCCTGAAACCATTGGCGAATGTACTGGATCTTCTCAATGAACCAGGTATATTTGTTAGCTCCAATTGGAGCATGCGACGAGTCTGCCTTGGTGGTCGCAAGGGGTAGTGCAATATCCTTAGGATCCAATGGTTGAAATCCCAACCCCACCTGAAAGGGGTTGTGGCCAGTTGAGCTTTGTATGGATATGTTATAGCTGTGATGAAAATAGGGAATATTCTCATCCCAAGTGCAGGGGTTTCATAGAATTGTACATGTGCAGGATGTACATGATCATTTGGTTGACGACCTCTGTTTGGCTATCCATCTAGGGGTGGAGGGAAGTGGACTTGGTGAGCTTGGTTTCTAGTAGTGAACAAAGGCTCGACTGGAATGTGCTGAGGAACCGACTGTCCTGATCTGAGATAATGGTTTGTGGGATCCCAAAGTGTACCCACACTCGTTCAAAGAAGAGTTTAACAGTGGCCTCTGCTGTGATGCAGGTGGCCATAATTGCCATCTTGGAAAAGCGATCAATAACCACAAAAACAAAGTCATTTCCCCGCTTGGTGGATAGAAGGACCGATACGTAGTCCATTGAGATGGATTTCTAAGGCCTGTCAGGAGTAGGCATAGGAGTGTACATGCATTGTTTCTTAATGGATGATTTGGCAATAACACACGCAATGTAGGACCATCTATACTTGTTGACATCTTGTCGAAGTTTCAACCAGTAGAAATGTCACTGCAACATTGCCACTATCTTTTCCATGCCGAAGTGTCCTACCACCCGACTTTAGTGCGCTTCCCAAATCAACTTCACTCGCTTGCTTGATGGAATGCATAGATGACCCAGATGGAACAACAACCCATCCTAAAGATGGAAATTGGTGATAAATGTGTTTGTGCCCAACATCTGGTAGGCGTTGGAGAAGTCATGATCTGTCTCATAAAGGTGGGGCCATCTAGAGGTCTCGTGGCCACAAGAATCGAGCACTATGGTGGGTTCCATGATAGAGGTTGGCTGAGGAAATCAACGACTCAATTGGTACTTCCTTTTTTATACTTGATGTTGAGGTGGAACTACTACAAATATGTGGACCACTTTTGATGGCGATCATTCTGCAATTTTACTTGTATCTGCATGAACTGTAGCAACTTATTGTAGATTTTAACCTTGTACAATATTTAATACAAACCAATTTTCAGTAAAAGAACATAAAATATACAATGGAAAATACAAACATTACACAGAGATTTTTCCCCTAGAAACCCAAATTGGGAAAACCAACATATTCTATATTCATTCATAGTGATACATTGTTTACAATAAAATATACATATAGGAGCCAACGACATCCAAAACCCTAACCCAATGACCTGTATTAGTCAACAACCGTAATTCCTTAACCGAAAATAGAAAACCATCGACAAAAAACCATGTGCTGAAAAACCACCTAAATATGTGACATGTTTCTCGAGGCATATTTT
Source organism: Picea mariana (assembly GCA_032191745.1). Taxonomy (NCBI): domain Eukaryota; kingdom Viridiplantae; phylum Streptophyta; class Pinopsida; order Pinales; family Pinaceae; genus Picea; species Picea mariana. The sequence goes on along the minus strand of JASDQU010216334.1, from coordinate 10,117 downwards.
TTTTTTGGGGGGGCATTTCCCTCAAACCCCCGCACGGGGGGCTTTTCCCCCCTACACCCCCCAAGGAGAGGTCTAGCACCCCCCCCTACACGCCTGATGCAACACAAATACACTACTTACTCATGCAAAGAATATAACACATACCCAACAGTTATGACCAGTGTGGATGAATGGCTCCTTCCTGAGAATGTAATGCCTCCACTAGCGGTAGGATTGCACAATGGAGTACATTTATTTTTTGTAAGTAGGGTACTTACGAATGACATCTGATAATGTCTCACTATGATAGGCCATGGGGTGGCTGTGCTGAGTGAAGAATGCACCCACAACATAGTCTGAAGCATCTGTCTTGATCTCAAAGGGCTGTTGCAGGTCAGGTAATGAAAGCACTAGGGTGGAGCACAAGCGCTGTTTCAGATCATCAAACGCTTTCTATCGGGACAAGCCTCACATAAATTTTACCTTACCACCACCTCTAGCTATTTGGCTGAGGGCCCATGCAATATTGGAGAATCCCAACATGAACCTTCGATAGAAATTGGCAAGGCCTAAGAATCTTTGAAGCTCAGTGAGTGTGGTTGGGGATGGCCAATCACAGATGACTTGGATATTGGATGGATAAACATGCACACCATGTGCATCAACAATGTAGCCCAGGTATTGGACCCTGTCCATGCTGAAGGATCATTTTTGCAAGTTGGCATATAACTTGTGCTATCGGAGAGTGTGCAGAACCTACTGAATATGATGTAAGTGTTCTGCCCAACTCTTGCTGTAGACGAGGATGTCACCCAAACACACCACCAAAAAATAATTAGTGAAAGGCCGCAAGATATCGTCCATCATCCTCATGAAAGTTGCTGGGGCATTTGTCAAACCAAAGGGCATGAACAACCATTCAAAAAGACCTTCTTTTGACTTGAAGGCAGGTTTCCATACATCTGTTGGTTCCATTGTGACCTGATGGTAGCCAAACTTCAGATCAATCTTACTGAAGTAATTGGACCCCTTGAGCTGATAAAGGAGATCGTCAATTCGGGGAATTGGGTATCAGTTCCTGACTGTGATTTTATTTAGGGCCCGATAATCAATGTAGAGTTGCCAAGTCCTGTCTTTCTTCTGCACTATCACGATTGGGCTTCTACAAGATGATGAGTTGGGTCAGATGTTCCCCTTGTGGAGTAGTTCTTGGATCTGATTCTTGATATCCTCATTTTCTAGGAGAGAGGGATGATAGACTGGCCCACTGGGTAGTGGTGCTCTGGGGGTGAGATCGATTGGATGCTTGACCTGACAGTGTAGAGGTACCTAGTAGGTGATGAGAAGATGTGTTTGTATTCTTCCACGACCTTATCCACTTGCTTCTACTGCATGAATAGGTTAGCCACAAAGGCCATGGATGTGGCTGCAACATTTTTCTCACTCTGAGAGCGAATCACGAAGAAGACAAACTTCCTAGTTTGAGAAATGACCTTCCTGCATTGCTTGGAAGAGATCAATGAAATAGCACTAGGTGGGACTACCTTGGGTATCCTGTACAATTTCATGTTCAAAGTAATAATAAAACTGTGAGGCCTAGACTCATATACAACATGGCGTTTCCATAAATAAGGTTGGCCCAAAAGAACATCACAAACTTCAAGGGGAGAAATATCACACAATACCTCATCTTTGAATGGCTTGATGTTGTACGATAGGCGACACTGTTGGATGACATGAAGATTGCTTTCTTGACGAAGCCATCTGATGGTGTAGGGATACGGGTGCAGAATTGTCGACTGTGATAACCACTTGATGACCTCTGCTGAGATGAGGTTATTTTGGCTACCACTATCAACAATGAAATGCAACAGAGTGATTTTTACCCACATCTGTGAATGAAAGAGGCACTCTCCTTCCTCTGGCTCATCAGGTTCACTAGGCTAGATCTTGTTGGTAGAAATGATAGCACTGGGTTTCGCATCAATGATCCATCTTCCCTTTTTTGGTTCTGACTCAGAGTTGAAACCCACATCTGATTCGAAGGATTTTACCTCAGCCACCAATGACTCCTTTGAGCGAAAATCAACAGTGTTATGCTAGGGGCTCTTATGGAAGTCACACCACTTCCAAATATCTTTCTTCGTCTTCCCATTGTCTTTCTTTTCTTGCAGCTTGGAATAGTTGTCCTGAGGTTGCCCATATTTTATATATCTTTTGTTCTTGGGTTGGGGTTACCATTTTGTTGCTTTTGCTGTGAGGAGTTCCTAGACCCAAATGACCACGTCTTTTGTTTCAACTTCTGCTCGATTTTGACGACATATCGATAGGCCGCACCTAAGGATGAGATGTCCAAAAACTCAATTTTTTTCTAGATGTATCTATAAAGACTACCATGGTACTTGAGCACTAGATGTCACTCAGAATATTTGATAACCAGATTGGTGCGCAAGGTATGGAAGACATTTGTGAACTCTGGCATTGTTTGGTCTCTTTCTTGCCGAAGTGTGGTCCATCTTGTATACAAGTCATCATAACTTCCAACTAGATAGTATTGTTCCTTAATAGAATCCTTGAGGGGACCCTAAGTGGGTGCAACTGCAAATAATGTGGATCCCTCTATTTCCTTTTTCTCACAGAAAGTCTCCCACCAATTTTTGACATGGGGGACAACCTTGAGGAGAGAAAATGTAATATTTTCTCTATCGGAAATTTGTGGACAGAAAAATACCCTTCTAGAAGGTTTAACCATTTATCTACGACATCGATATCTATTTTACCTTCAAATATAGGAATATCAAAATTGATCTGTACCTTGAAGGGGGTGGCACCTCTGCTTGAGGTGGATGTGTTGCTTGTCGGCAACCATTGAAGGATTTGTACAAAGCTGTCCATCATTTCATTCCTCTCTTGTTCAAGGGATTCCTCGAGCAACATTTTGAAAGCATATGATGTCCCGTCGTCTTTATTTTCACATGCCATGGGTGGTTTATTGGGCATGCGAGATCAATTGTCCTCAAGAGAAACAAGCTCGAGACCAAATTCTCTATACCATGACCGTGTCGGGGACATGCATTACAAAAACCACAAGGAGCAGACCGCTCTGATACCACTGATCCAGATTTATGAGCGTAATGAAATGAAACCACAGATTTATAATATTAACATACAGACAAAGTGAACAATAACATAGATATAGTAAAAATTGGCTTTTATTAAATAAGAAATATGTTGAAAATTGTAAAATGCAGATTGAAACAATCTTGCTAGAATGGTGGCAGCTTATCTGTGAGAAGAGATGTGATGGCTACGCTCATTCAAAAGAAGATGAGTACAATGAGGCTTTGAAGGAGTTTTTATAATAAACAAGAATTCCAAAACCCTATACATCCAAAAACCTAACCCTAGGAGATGAAGCGCTCAAAGTCACGTGGGCCCTGTTGGGGTAAGTTAGTACATCAACTTCTTGGGATCGTAACTTTTGCATACGATCTCTGTTTTGAGTCCACGATAGCTCGTTGGAAAGGTATTGATGAGGAGCTTCATTTAGGGGGATCAAATAAAAACTTTGGCCATCATTGAGGTGTCTAATCGCGAAAAATGTTGTTTAGGCCCTCAAAATGGCCACAAAAGTTCATGAACCAAAAAACTGCTAAAAATAGTAAGTTGCCAAAAAACTATTTTGAGCTAGTTGGACAAGGTGGGTGGCCACTGATATCCTCTTGGATCATCGACTGGAGTTTCTACTTCTGTCTACACCTTTGGAATGTTCTTATACACCTGCGTGAATGCCTGCTGCATTCGTTCTGCCTTTTGTGTTGGCTCATCCCATTCCTGTCTGACTCTTCTATATTTTGTTTGTAAGGATACATGTTCAGATGTCACCCTTTTCAATTCTTGGGATGTCTTCTCTATGCATAGGGTCAGCTCTTGTGTTACACTCATTTGTATTTCTTGAAATGATTTCATAGGTAGTTGGGATAACACTAAGTCAATATGACCTAGTGCCCTTGCTTTCATATGTAATTCGACCACGAGGAACTCCATTGCCTCGTATGCTACTTTGATCGCTAGTCATTCACTTGCAAGCTCCAACTCTTGGGAGATCACTGGTCCTACCTCCCCTTTCCTTGTAGTGCTTCCTGGTTGGTCATCTTCTATTCTGTTTGTTTGTGTAAGCTTTGTTGTCTCTAACAAATGTCACAACTCATCCATCTGGTCTTGAATCCTTTTGTGTATCTCCTCTTGTTGAAGTTGCATGCATTAGAATGCTTCATCTACGACCTCTTTTACTTGGTCACCTATTTGCTCAAAGTCATGTTTTGTGAGGGTTTGTATAGTTGTCTCTTTGATCACCTTCTTATTCTTCCTTTGTGGGTTTGTGGGGGTGGTGTCTCTGCCTCTATTGTTTTCCCCTTATATTTCAGATCAATTTATTTTCTCTTTTCCCCTATGCGTGGTACAATATTTGGTGTAGGGTGTGGTGGTGTCTTATCTGCACCATTTCCTTTATCTTCTTCTTCTTTCTCGTCATCATATATCTCTTGAACTTTAGGGTTGGGCTGCATTGGCTACCTTGTTGCCACTGGATGATCTATGTTTGACAGTGGGATCTTCCAGTATACATCCCAATTGACCATGATGCGTCCCATCTTCTCTTCCTTTATCCTATACCGAGTGGGAAACCACTATTGGTATGGGTCCTTGATTGCTTGTACATACAATTGGTGGCGCCTAACTTTTAATCTTTCCATTGCTTTGTATGCCCCAACCACTTGTGGTGGTATCCTTAACGAATTCAAAATGCTGTGCCTGATTGTGTCCTTGTATATAAAGAATGCGACATTGTTGTCAATCTGTCACTCTTTATGCATCGTGTGCCATAAATTCTGATAACGTGCAAAAAGGCATGGCTTGTCCTTGACACCCAAAAACTCTATGTCATCCGACTCTCTCCAAGCTGACAGTGTAATAAGAATGAGAAGTCATGTATAATGGAAATTTGTTCCTTTATCCTGTGCTTCCTCACAATCAAGTCGGAACTAGTTGAGCAAGAAAGTCACCTAGTTCATCTATATTCCCTCGACACACTTCTTTGTTGTTGTTATGACTTTAGTCGACACTTGATATTTTCTGCATTTTCTTAACAACTTGCATGCTAGTACTTGTGTCACGAACCTAATTGTCAGGTCACTTTTTCTTGCAACATTTATGCCACACTGGGCTGTGTGTGTGTGAAATTTATCCTTCATACTCTCTGAGAGAGTCTTCTCATTCTTCTTGTTGAAAAAAAAAATGTGTGGGATCCTCCCCTTGCGATGGTGACCCTGTGATGTGCACTATCAAATCAGTACCAATTGAGACTGGTCTGTTGAGCCATAAATATCCTCCATGCACACATCTCAATAATAGCTTCACACACACATTTATCTCATTACTCCTACCAAAATGTGGGATGTCGAAGAGGTTCAGTAAGCTTGCATTCTATAAACTTGTCACCCATATCTTAGGTTCTAATATGATCATAGATGTTTTTTCATAGGTGTATTGCTGCAAAAACTTTCTCAGTGCTAGCTCCAGGAACTTCTTATCATCAATAATGTCATGGTAAACGTACTTTAGGTGTAGTATCCTTACTAACATATCACCATCCACAATGATTCCTTTTGGAATCTATGGCTCTACTAGTTCGTACTTGACATCCCTCTACAAGTAGATTGGCTTGGCTGTGTCCTTCCTTGGTGATATGTAGTTGCTGGGAACCTAGGCTCTGAGGATGATTCTCTTAGAGTTTCTTCTGTGACTGGTATTTCTACTTGTTGGCTTCTCTGCTTTTTCGATATTGACGCCGATGTTGTTTCCTTTGGTGGTGCCATTGTCCTCTGTGACACTTTCCTTGCAATCTACTAAGCTCTGTAACTCTGCTATGGTTTGGATTTGTAACTTGGATTTGGAAATTGGCTTCTGCAACTTGAATTTTTAATTTCAGCTCTGAAACTCACTCTCTCTCAAATGATAACTGTCAATAACCTTCCCTCATCAACTCCTCACCTGATTTTATAGCCCTTCAACAGTTGTTTCGTGTCTTCACACTGAAGCTTGTTGTCTATTCCACTAGTGTTATGCATTCAATATTTTCCCTAATCCTTCATTAATTCCACATCCTCCACCATATCTTATTTTATATCTGTCATTCTGTTACGATATCTGCATTACTTTCCATTTATGTCTATGCGTTTTGTGCCATTTCAACATGATGTTTCCTCTTAACTGCATTTTCCTGTCACGTGTCCTCATAAATTCTTTTTAATTGTCATATTTAATCATTAAGATTCTTTGTTTGTCACATATCTACGCCTAACTGATCTCTACGCAATCTCCTTGTTCTGTACGATCTCCTTTACTCTATGATTTTTTTTTTCCTTTTTTTTCCGCGTGGTCGGCTGTCTCTGCACAATCTCTTATTTCTTTGTGCGGTCTCCTATATTTGGGAAATCTATTCTTTTTCTACCCAGTCTCTTTGAAAATTGTTGACTTCCTCTGTGCACTCTTCTATATGCATATTTTCCTTCGCGACAAATGTTGATTCAGTCTTCCACTTCCCACTTCTTTGCTACTCCAATTTCTTTCTTTTTCCTCTTTCTTATTTCTCTTTTTCTATCCCTTTATTTCTATAGTACACTATAATACAATTTCTATGGTATACATTCAACGTGCTGAAACTAGTGTGCAGAAGTTCGGTTGTCCCTGTACAGTTTCAACCGAATCCCATTCACAAGTCCTTCTACAACTTCTCCATCTAGTTGTTCCAACTGAACAACACCTACATATGTGAAATACCTAATCACATAAGGCCCTAAATTATGTGTTCAGAACTTCCCAGGGTGCATCAAGAACTTACTATCATAGAGTAGTATTAAATCTCATGTCTGAAACTTTCTCTGCTTAATGTGTCTGTCATGCCATGGAATCCTGCAACAAATCGGTCTTCCTCTAGTGCCAGTAACTGTGATAGCCTCTCTTCTATTGTGCCATATTTCGTTAATTCGGTCATTGCAGCAATGCGTAGGCTTGGTACAATGAATTCCATGGGCATGAATGCTTCCTGCCCATATAATAGCCTAAAGGGTGTATGTCCTATTAGATTCTTGCATGTAGTTCTATAATCCCATAATACTACATGAATTCTTAAGTCCCAATCATCCCTTCCTACATTGCATATCTTTGTCAGTGTGTTCTCCAATATCTTGTTGAAATCTTCGATTGTCTCATTCACTTAAGGGTGATGAGGCATACTCTTCTGGTGGTGAATCTAGAATTCTTCTGTTAATGTTGCAATATTCTTATTCAAAAAGTGAGTCCCCTGATTTCTCATAAGTATTCTGGGACATACAAACCTTGTAACTACATTTTCAAACAAAAAACATGCTGTTATTTTTGCACTGCAATCTGCGACTGGTTCTGCTTCTACCCATCTTGTCAAATAGTTTGTTGCAATGATTATGTACTTGGCTCCTTATATTATTGCGTGTGGATTAACTAGTGCAACAAAGTATATTTCTCATTTATCAAATGCTTGCAATGTGACTTGTGGATTCAAGGGCATCTCATCCCTCCTAGATGGCCTTCCTACTCGCTGGAAAATGTCACAACTCTTACAATACTCCTTGGCATCTTTATGTAACATGGCCACCATAGTCCTGCATGCAATATCTTCTTAGATGTCACCTTTTCTGCATAATGACATTATGCTATTCCATCATGCACTTCTTCTAGTTTCATGGGTCTCTCATGTTCTACTACACAACGTTGTAGAATCCCATCTGTGCCTAACTTATAAATATTCCCTGCAATCAACTGGTAGTCTGTTGCTTTAACCATTAGCTGTTTCTTTTGTGCCACTGACATGTCTGATGGGGCCACTCCTGTTCTAAAAAATTCGACAATGTATGCAAAGTAGTCATCCACCATTTGTATTGAGAACAAATGCGCATTAAGTAAACTGTCATCTAAATTCCCTGCATCTTCCCCTTTCAGTATCCATGAGAGATGATCTAGTCTTCATTGAGTTCTTCTCGTTTTACAGTGACTTCAAATTCATAGTCTTGGAACAAAAACAACCAAATGCAAATTATCCCCCCCAACACTGGCTTGTTTATAAGATATCTCAATACATAATGGTCTGTATATATCTTGTAATGAGACCCCAACAAGTAGTGTTTGACCTTATGTAAGGAATAAACCATTTCCAAGCCTTCCCTCTCTGTCGCTGTGTAGTTCTTCTTAGGCATTGACAACTTTTTGCTAGCAAACACAATGGGGTGGTCTAATTCACCTTCTCCTGATTGAGTTAATACCATGCCAAGAGCTATGGATGATGCATCTACATGCACACGTAACTCTTTCTTCCAATCCATGAATATTAGAATGGCCGTAATCACTAACTTTTGCTTCAATACATCTAGAACTTGCTGACACTCTTCATTCCATTGAAACTTGGCTTCTTTCTTAAACAATTTTTCCATTGGTGCTGTAATCTCTGCATAGCCTTTAATAAACTTCCTGTAATAGCCTGTATGACCCAACGTTGCCCTCAATTGTCTCATTGATCCAGGTGGTGGAAATTTAACAATTACAACTATATTTGCTGGATCAACCAATAAACCTTGCTTGCGTACCACATGTCCCAAAAAAATCCCAAAAGGTGCACAAAAAAAACAGTTCTTCAGGTTTAATGAAATGTGATATTGTCTGCATCTATCAAGCATCAATCATGAAATTTCAATATGATCCTTCAATAAGCTATATGCAGTCCAGTCATCCAAATATACTTTAAGAAACTTATGAATGAACTCCTTAAAGGCCACAACAACTACTCTGCAAAAGACATCATATGCATTCTTCAACCCAAATGGCATTACTGTATACTGGTAGCTTCCCCATTATATTGCAAATGTCATCTTATGTCTGTCTTCCTACACAATCTTAATATGATGGTATCCCAAAAATCGATCAGTGAACAAGTAGGCCTCCTGACCTTTGACATTCTCTAATACTTAATCTATAAATGGGGTCAGAAAAGGGTCATCCAAACATGCATCATTCAGTTTTATTAAGTCTACACAAATTCTGATACCTCCTATTTTCTTATCTTGGACCACCATCATGATTATCCATTCTTATTCTACGATGAGCTCGATAATACCAACCTCTATCATTCTGTCAAGTTTTGCTTTGACTTTTTACTTGTGCTTTAGATTCAACCTGTATGGCCTCTGTTTCACTGACTTAGCATATGAATTTAACAAAATCTTCATTTTACCTAATTTTCTAGCAATCCCCTTCATCTCCGAAAAAGTAGTCGAGAATAGATCCTGGTATTCTCATAGAAAATCTGTGATTTTCTCAAAAGTCTCATCATTCCAATAGTCACCAATATTCACAAACTTAGGGTTTTCTGCCATGCCAATATTCACCTTGCACACTCTTAAAGGTTTCACATATACACCACTTTCAAGTTTTGGTCCTTCTACTACATGCCCCTCTTCAGTTTTAGGCACCTGCACAATTGTTGGGTCTTCTTCATCTCCGTTTGCTTTAGTAATATGGTAACATGTTAGAATTTCACGTACTTTCGTGAATGATTTACACATATTACTTGTGGTTATCATTCCCATTCAGTCATCTTCTATAAATATATTACTTCTAATAACTTGTAAGGCTGCATCTACTAATGGTGACTCAGATTCAAAACTATACGTTACCTTGAAATTCTGGGTGAGATCTTCCCACTCTACTGTTCCTTTGCACGCCTCTTGTTCAAGGATAAATTCGTGAGTGCGGACACAGACCAATCTCCACAGATCCACCTGGATCTGGAACAAACCGTGACAGAATACTACTCTTTCCCTAGTTTTAGAGTGTTGAATGGACAAAAGAGGAAGAATGATATACTTACTTGTGAACGCTTTCCTTGTCTCTGTTGGTCCTCGCTCTGCTACGATGCTCTTGCGTCGTCCAATCACAACAACACAAACCAATCACAACAAAAGCATTAATATGTTCAAAACTCTAAACTATACATGTGATCAAGGAATCATGTAATAAGATGACATCATCATTATGGGAAAGGGACATA
>JASDQU010216333.1:4214-15641 GCA_032191745.1 Picea mariana | reverse complement strand
TCACCTCCTTCTTCAGTGGAGGTTTTTTCCTCTGTGAAAGAGGTACTATTAGATCCCTTTGTTTTTTCAACCTTCTTAGACTTGCAATCTTTATTATAATGCCCTGTTTTACCACACTTACAACATTTAATCAAATATTTTCTTGGAGACTTAGATATACCTGTAGATCTAGATCTCCCCCATGAAGACTTACCAAGATTCCTATCTAGGGTACGACCTCTTACAAATAAAGCATTTTTTCTATGACCATCCATGCTTTTCCGCCTCATCCCTTCAGATAACAAGGATGAAACTACATCCTCATACTTTAATGTAGATTGAGTGGTACTACCTATTGCTACAACCAGATTATCCCAAGAGTCTGGAAAAGAACATAACAAATTAATACACTTATCTTATTCTGCAATCGTAATATTAACAGAGACAAGTTGACTTACCAGAGTATTAAAGACATTTAAATGTTCTGTGACAGAATCTCCATCTTCCATCCTAAGATGATACAGATTCTTTCGAAGAAACAACTTGTTTACCAGGGACTTTGATTCATAAAAATTCCCCAACTTATCCCATAGTTCCTTGGCTGTAGATTCTCATGAGACATTAAACAACACCGAATCTGCCAGGAAGAGTCGAATAGTACTCCTTGCTCTTCTGTCCAACTTCTCCTAATCTTCCTTCGACATACTAGTAGGTGGTGTACTGGTAGTTTGTGTACTAGTAGCTTATGTACCAGTAGCCTGTGTGCTATTAGACGATGTACCGGTAGGATGTGTACCAGGATCCACAACGATCCATTGTTCTTTATCTACAAGAAGGTCCTCCATCTTCAGCTTCCATAGCTTAAAGTTTTTACCATTGAAATTCTCTATCTTGATTCTAGAAGAGCTTTCCATTCCTCTTTCTACACTCAAATCACCACTGCAAAAGATCCCACTAAACCCATCTTTATCATAGACCCAAGATAAACTTGATCTATGAAGACCGAGACAAACCCTCAACAACAAAGGCGTCCCTCTGAAGCCAAAAATGATCTCTGATACCACATGTAAGTTTTAAACCTGTGAAGTATAGAAATGTATATAGATTCTTAATCAAAACATAAATTAATCAATGTCTCATTCACATAGTACACAGAGATTTATAACGGAAACCCTCAACCGGGAAAACCTTTCTTATTTCATTATATCAAATTTCACTATTCACCACACATTATATACAATGTTTTTAGGTATTCCGTATATACCAAAACCCTAATCCATTAATCTGGGATTAATTTAGAAAACTGCTAAAAATAGCAAAATCCAGTAAAAATAGCAAAAACCGCCCAAAAACAATTTCGGGGCGCTGTCCCGAACGCTGCTAGTAACCAGGGGGGCATACCTGGCCCCCCTTGGGACCCCCCCTAGGAAGTGCTTGAAACACACAAAACAAAGATCACTACTATGAGGGATCGTCAAACGCAGTTGTCGAATCTGACACCCCCACACACACACATGCAAAGAATATAACACATACCCAACATAGTCGACAGCCGGGTGGACCGCAATGAGAAGTATAACAAGTCTGAAACCTACCAAGGGTATTGAAATGAAGTAGTATAGAATACAACTGAGGATCTCGAACAGATTCGAGATCCACAAATATCCATAGGCAAATGCGAGTGATAGTATCCCACGACAGATCCTCAATATGTGTTCCCCACTACGTTTAGTCTAACTTTGGAGGGGTTATCTCCACTACCTTTCGTCAAGTGACCTCATGTTTAGCCCCTGTGTTAGAGGGGGGTCCCGGATAAATTTCACGTCACTGGACTTTTACACTCCCTAGCTCTAAATCCAATGTTTGTTTATAAGCGTTGAAGAGTTTCCTCTCCAACCTAATTCAAGGCTCTAACCCTAAACTAGTTGGTTGACCCTACAAACATAAAAGTCTAATTAATTTTAAATTTAGCGTTCATTTTAAATGGCTTGTTTTAACTCAAAGGATATAGCAGTGAAACTAGTGATGTGTATGAGAGACGAAAAGAGGAGGAATAAACGAAACTGAAAGAAAAATTACTTCTAGTGAAAAATAAAGATTCACAACTAGCTCTTTGTAACCAACTTTTTCATAACTAACTTTTTTCAAGATCTTTAAAAAGAAGACCTAAAACGAAATTTCGCTCGACTATGAGCTACTTAAGTTCTAAGAAATCAGTAAAGAACTTAAAAAATGAACTTGTTTTCCTATCAAGTAAAATAACTAACTCCAACTACTTTACCAAACTAAGAAAGAAAAATATTTTTCTTTTTCTTTGAAAATGCTTCAAATAGGAAAAACTTGAAATAAATATTTTTTCTCTTTTCTTTAAAGCAAATGAAAGGGGAAAAATAAAATACAAGACAAGACTGAAAATGAACTTTGGCCCACTGTGGATCAAAGGGAGTCACTAAAGACACCAAACAGGATGATCAAAAACTCAAAGACTCGCCTAAAACCCTTTCATAAGTAAACACAAGAAATCTTTAAAAAAGACAAGCAAACTGACATCTAACCCAATAAATGATTGTAAAAATAGACACACTGAACTCTATCAAGAAACCTTGAGAAGTAAAACCTTAATCAGGAAAGAGGTTGGCTTCCTCTTTTTCAAAAACAGTTTCTTGAACCAGGTACACTACTGTTGTTTCAACAGCCTGCGTATGTACGCGAGTTGTTTACTCTATGTCTGGTGATGATCCTCTCATGCTTGAAAGCTTCACTGACTGCAGACCTCCTCCCAAGGCTGGCCTGCATTCAAAGACAGACAAACAGAAAGCCACAAGAATGCAATTCATGCACAAATTAGGGTTAGACGTTAGAATATTAAAACATAAATCATTAGAAACATTCAACACACCATGATTTTGGACAGGAAAAGTACTTCTTTTATTGATAATACAATGATCACTTACAACCAAATCCGGCTACTACTCCATGAACCTGGTCCAGGATCCTCTTCACCAAACTCCAAGTGCACCTTTGTATGGCTTCTCCTCTCAACCTTCTTCTTGGGAAGTAAAATGGGTTTCTGATGGAGGAAGGAAGGCAAATTGGGGAATTCTGAGGCAATTCTCACAAAAAGGCTGCAATTACTTGGGGCAAGGAGGGGATGTGAAATGGGAAGAGTTTCACTTTTCTTATGTCTATATGTGGAATGAGACCCCAACACCTCCTTTTATATGGTAAAAGGATGGTTATTCGGTTGGGTGACGGGCTATAGGCAGTGGATTAGTTGGGAAACTACCCAATATCCTGTAATCTCAATGAATTCCTTGCAACTTTTGCAAGTATACATGGGTTGTAGTGGTGCAACATGCGTATGTATGTAGGATGTAGTGGTGCAACAAGCGTATGTACACAGACAGTATTGGTGCAGGGTGCATACATCTTCAAAAAATGGATTTTTTAGAAGAGAAACTTAGTGATGGCTTGGAAAAAAATGCAAGTGAGAGGGCCAAATGCTAGGTATGCATGTGTAGATAAATTTAGGGTTATAACACCATTGAAATTTTATCGGCATGAGTTGGAGAACCAGACAGGGTCGGCAGGAACACACGCAGTACTGCTCATGTGATAGATGCAAGGGAGGAAGCAACACCTGTAGTGGTGGATGTGGATGAAATCCACACATCAGAGTATGAAACAAACTTGATGACAGTATAAGAGGAGAAAAAACCAGCACATGAGGCCAAACCGATGGAGGAGGACCCCAAAAGAACTGAGTTCGATAATTCGAGGGGGCAAGGGAAATGACAGATCAAGCATGCCACAAGCTTAGTGCCACAGAGCCATGAACCAAAGGTAGCACAATCCGTAGTACATGAGGGTGTACCACAGGTGGGGGCCTCATCCCCACAAGACAAACGAAAGGGACAAGCTGAGAGTAGCACACACGAAGGGTCACAACCGTAGGCAGAAGGGACCGCGATTTTGCCAAAACTCCCAAGCGGAGTGAGAGTTGATGATGACATGGTTGCAACCATCAAATAATCCAACCATGATGTGACCGATGTCACTAAGTTCCCAGACTTGGCATCACATTTCTACCTAGAAAGCAGGCGAGCAGGCTCATCAGAAATTCCACTAATAGAGCCGACGTGGAGGATCCTGGGGCTGTATAATATTGGCATCATGAATTTGTTGGATGCCTCACACTTTGGGAGGGGAAATCCTATCAATTCTTGCATCAAGAAATTTCTTGCAAGTGTCCATGGTAGAATATTATGGATGGATAGGCCAGTGCCTATCACTATGGACCTCATCGTTGGAATCACAGGGCTACCCATAGATGGAGAAAAGTCAGAGAAGTAATTATAGGACAAAACAAGAGCTAAGGCCATATCAGATGAGATCAAGACTAAGTATGGCGTAGAATAAGGCAACAGAGGAATTGTGATCAATCACATCAATGATCCTGCAACAAGATTTGATACCAGACTCCTCAAGTGAAAACTAATGCGCAAGTGTTGAAAAGAGGAAGTATCGGCTGGTGTGCTCGTCGTCGCTGCACAGTGTGAAAAGGGGACCTCGATGAGCTAGGCCCCATACCTCCTCNGCTCGTCATCGCTGCACAGTGTGAAAAGGGGACCTCGATGAGCTAGGCCCCATACCTCCTCAATTCATTCTTGGAGGATTTCAAAGACACACAGGACTGGGGATTTAAGTTCCACTACTCGTGGTTACTCATCCTCATTGGCCTCATTGGTTGGAAAGAACCAATCTACAGTACGTATCAGAAGAGACCAGGAAAGTGTGGCGTAATGCGCTACACATAATTACGCAGCAACACATAACCAAAGAGAAAGAAGATAAATATGGACACATTCGCGAGGTATTTCGCAGAGATGAAATAACTTATCGTAGAAACATGGCACATTACACCAGATACTGTCTAGGAGTTTAGACAGGCTGCCAACTTCAGGGCAATGCACCACAATCTATGGATGCAAGCCAAGCGCAACAAAGCCAAGGAATGGATACATATTAACTTTTTGGTCACACATGAAGAAATCTAAAGAGAGGTCCAGGAGTGGCCTAAATAATAGAAGGTACCTCGGATTCCAACCACGGTACAAAGAACACGACCTCAGATGCAGGACAGACCATCCCCAACACACCAAACAGGCACCAACGGGGCAGGAACCAAGAAGAGAAATTCCCAAGGCTAAGAGGGGGGAAGCACCCCAGCCAATAAGAAACCATGCACACAGAATAGAACACCAAAGGGGCCTACAGAGGCTCCACCGCGCAAAAAAAAACCACCCATACACTCAACGAGAGAAGTGTTAACGAAAGAGATAGACGCAGGGACCCAGGAAATCCTTGAGGTGAAAGAAACAGGCGTAGGGACACACAAAATCCATGAGAAGGAAGAGAAAAGGACATGAACCTAGGATATTCTTGAAGCCAGAGAAATAGGGACATCCACTGTAAGGGATACCCAGAGACCCCCTAGTCCCGAGCCATCAACTACCCAGGAGAAGCGTCCATGGGAGCACACCAGTGGTGGCCAAAAGAATACAAAGGATCAAAAGCCAGAGGGACATATCTCACTAACCTCGGATGATGTGGAGTTAGTGGCAACAATAGTCAAGGATATACTGGCCGAAGTATGGGAGAATGCGGAGAAGCACAGGGATTCAATCGTCGATCAAGTGCAAGAGGTAAAAACTGCATTGGAGAAGTTAAGGATCGGGGCAACACAAGCACCAAAAGAAACATCGATGTAGGCTAAGGAAGGAGTGCCAGTGCCTGAGATAGTACAATTTGCAGCACAACCCAATGCCAATTTCATGATCACATCAGAGATTATGTTCATTGACAAAGAAAAAACGCAAAAACCTCTTAAAGACATCAATACATTGGATATGGCATTGGCCAAGATTCCCACAAAAGTGTTGTACAAACTTTAGGTGAGCATCACGCAGGAGATCTAGTCCAGAGCAAGAGTGGATGCCACAAACTTATAGATATCCTAGAAAAATAATATCTCATTGAAGGAAGCCCTCAACCTTGATGCGCAGTAGAAAGAGAAAGCGAAGCAAAAAGTGGAGGAGATGGAGCAACAAATCCACATGTTGTTTCTAATAATTCCCGAAAACACAAGCAATGAGGAAAGGTCATTGGGAGATAATTTGCATAGGATAGAGTAGACTATCCAGGAGTACAAGGAGAAAATCAAAGAGTTGGAGGAGTGTGTCACACCCACTACTCCTCCAGAAGTCAGAGCATAGCGGAAACTGGAGGCTACAACTACGGAGGGCATCGACCAAAGTATTCATACAGTCACAATGCTGTTAGAGAAGAGCGCGCAACTCTGGACTCACCTATTAGAGGATGGGAGCCTCTAGGAGCTACAAGAGAAGAAATACAAGATCCACGCAACAATGGCAGAAGTGAAGTAGTGACAGAAAACAATGTCACCACCGGATAAGATCAAGACTACCACTTAATTAAAGGATCTGCAATTGGAAGAGAAAGCGTTGCAAGCGTAGAAGACAGCTAGACAGGCTCTATTTGAGCCCTTGCAAGAAAAGATGGAGTAATTGGTCATGGAGAGTGATGCAACGAAGAAGAGAATTAAGCAGATCAGGGTCGAGGGAGGTGAGATTTTACAGTCTCCCATCACGGAGTGGGTGGTCACCAGTATGGCCGACAAGAGCAGTCAATATCAACAATAGTGTCAGTGCATAACAGATATGTATGATGCATTGCAACAAACAATGTCTGTGTAAGGTAGCTAGAGAGGTAGTGGTGTGAGGGGGGGGGTGGCGGCAGAGGGCCCATAATGATAATAGTGGAGGCCATTCAATGTAAGGTGGANGTTAGATATAATAAATGTAAGAGGACTTCTTAGAAGGTTCTACTTCTAGAAGATCCCTCCTCTAGAATGTTCATAGGTGATGGTAGCACTATATAAAGGGGTTCAAGTAATGTAATGGGACATGAAGATAATTATTATATTTTGAGTTTTATCTTAATAGGAGGATGCCCCCTCGAAGAGGCCAGTGAACAAGAGAGGATCCCTTCCATAATATGATCCATTGTATGGTGTTTCCCTACCTCAAGGGTTTTGATATAATAAAGTGTGGTTTATTCTATCTTGCTTTGTGGATCTATTGCGTATTCAGTATTTGTGGTGATTATATTTGTATATCTATTCAGGTATTTAACAAGTGGTATTAGAGCACTTTCCTTGGAAGACATTGTGGGCAAATATTTTTTATTTTTGCAGATTTTTTTTTTTTGGAGAAGGAAAAAGAGGGCCGTGACATTCCATAATTTTTTTGTATATTTCTGTGAAAAATTTGCAGAAACAGGTTTTATATCTAAGTTCCTCTAAAAAAAAATCCCCAAGTTGAAAAAAAAAATCGTTTGAAACGGAATCCGGGAAGTTAAGATATTGAAGTTTTAAAATCTGTAATTTTTCAGGGTTTTTTCCACGGATGATAGTGTGATTTTTTATTTATTTATGTAGCATGTGGAGGCCAAATTTGCCCAAACAAATTACATATATGATTTCCTCTCACAATTTCACCTATTTTCAAAAAAACAATAAGCCGAAATGGAGTCCGAGAAGTGAAGTTATGAGCATTTTAAATTCAACAGTTTTTTAGGGGTTTTCCAGAAAAAACCGTGATTTTCTGCAGTAATTTATTGTTCTATTTTTTGGGTTTTTTTGTGACGGTGGTGGGACTGCAGAGTTCATAAATTTTCATAGGGTGCTCATATGGCTATTTCGTCTCAAACCCTCAAAGAAATTCTACAGATTACTGAAGCATTCAAAACCCAATTGTTTGACACATTGAATGACAGATTTGATAGCCTCAATGATAGTTTTCGTAGTATTCAAGATTCATTGGATAACATGAAGGAGATATTTCTTATGGCAGAACTCATGGATGAATATAATCAATAAATATATGTTTGGTATGATTTTGAGGTTTATTGTGATGATTGGTATATGGATAGTTTTCATTTCTGGGATGACAACCACTTCCATATTTTATTTGATGACTCTACTCCACCTTTTGTAGAGAACATCAATGTACCACATCAGGAGCTAGTTACTAGTGTCCAACCTTCATATTCTACAATGGTATTGTTCCTTCCAGATTCATCTTTGATCATCTCCCACTATGTGGATGGATATTCTTATTTGGATTTGTATGATATGTGTCAGTACTGGGAGCATCATTTTCAGTTGGTTATTGGGTGTCGATATCTTCCATGTAGGGTTCACATGAGCAATTGAACATGAGACCCTGGTTTACAATGGAGGTTGGACTACTTCATCATGGCGGCTTCCACTTATCCATGGGACCCTGGTATATGGTTGTACATCAAGCATTGAGGACAATGCTTTCATAAGGGGGATGGAATGTAAGGTAGCTAAAGAGGTAGTGGGGGGGGCCAGAGGGCCCATAGTGATAATAGTGGAGGCCATTCAATGTAAGGTGGACTAGGTCCACTATACTATTAAATAAGGCCCACTATGGTAGTTAGATATAATAAATGTAAGAGAACTTCTTAGAAGGTTCTACTTCTAGAAGATTCCTCCTCTAGAATGTTCTTAGGTTATGGTAGCACTATATAAATGGGTTCAAGTAATGTAATGGGACATGAAGAGAAGTATTGTATTGTGAGTTGTATTTTAATAGGAGGATTCCCCCTCAAAGAGGCAAGTGAACATAAGAGGATCCCTTCCATAATAGGATCCATTGTATGGTGTTTCCCTACCTCAAGGGTTTTGATAAAATAAAGTGTGGTTTCTTCTATCTTGATTTGTGGATCTATTTTGTATTCAGTATTTGTGGTGATTATATTTGTAGATCTATTCAGGTACTTAACAACTTGAAGCAGGAGGTGAGCAGTAACAGTGGAATAAGTCAACCAGTGACTCGAGATGAGTCATGATGTCAGTGTTGGGGGCCTGTTGGGAATAGGACCATTTTGGGGAAAAGGCACGATGTGGAGGTGAGACAGTTGACAGAAAAGCATGCAAGGCACGCATGCAAGAAGAAGGGAAATAAAAACAACTGGAAAAAAAGAAGCGGAAGAAAG
Organism: Picea mariana; assembly: GCA_032191745.1. Taxonomy (NCBI): domain Eukaryota; kingdom Viridiplantae; phylum Streptophyta; class Pinopsida; order Pinales; family Pinaceae; genus Picea; species Picea mariana. Next base: position 6,557 of record JASDQU010216333.1, on the reverse strand, counting down.
TGCACATGTAGAGGGGAAAAGTGTGCAAGGCCAACATTCAAGAATACCTAATTAGGTTAGGGTTTTTGTAAGAGAATGTAATGGCTGATGAGTCAAGAATAGATATAAATAGACACCTAGGAGGTCTGGGAGGGGGGGTGTCTTTTATGATTGTCGTGAGTTACTCGCATGATATAGAGTAACAGGTCTATGACACAAATATGATATGATACCTTTTTGTAAGTTGGTGAGTTATGGGATGGAAAAGTGACTAAAACTTGAGGGTTAGATCGCAGGCTAAGGAGACTGGTGCGATCTAGTCAGCCTCGTAAGAGTTGTGGATTTTGGTTGATGAATGTATGAATAGAGTTGTAGTGTGTGCGGTGCCATGCATGACAGAACTATAATAATAGAGACTAAGAGCCAAATCTTTGTGGATGTGGCCTAGGAGGGGGTGAACCATGGTAATTCATGTGTTGTGTGGAATGATTATTGGTTATATCTTTGTTTTTAATGGTTAAATCTTATACAAATGCTTTGATGAAGTAGTTATATCTCTTGACTTGCATGCATGCATAAGGAACAACATGATAACTAAGATCCATGAATGGCATAATATTTTTTAATAAACTAAATAGAATTCACATTGCGCAGTCATAGATCCCCATTCAATCCTAGATTGCAAGCACTTGAGTATTGCAGTCACCCATTAAGACTATCTCGAGTGAGACTACGCAGTGCACTCTGTGTACTGCGTTGCCTTCTGGTTTACCAGGAGGGCCGATAGTTTTAGAGGCTTTGTTGGAACCCTAGTAGACCTGAACCTGGGTCAATCATGTGAAAGGTATAGCTCAGATAAGAACCAACAATATATATATATATATATATTCTAAAAAAGTGTTTTTAGGAATATTACTTTTTGAATGATTCTTTTTTGTTGTTGTATGTTTTTTCTATTGCAAGTCTGACATGTCTCATTGACCATTGCTCTGGAAATGCTTCTTGTAGTTTAAATATAACCTGATTCTTGGAATCATTGGATTGATTTCTATATTGTAAGTGGAAAGTATGTCTATACGTTCATTCCACTATATCCCTCATAGTTCTGTAAAAATTTCCCCCACTTTGATTAATCTCCAACACCACTATAGATGAGCTAAGGACCAATTCATAATCATTTACATCTTTTATATTAATTAATTTTGTTTTTTTATGATGAAATTTTGTTCTCTCGTTGTTGGTTCCTATAGAACATTAAATATATGTGAATTAATAGATTGTTTGAAACATGTCATATAATATTCCTAAGTATATTATTAATGAAAATTAAAAAAAAAAAGTATTGAATAGTATTTTTTCATTCACTTGATTCATCCCTCTAAAATTTTTCCATCAAGATTTTATGCTCTTCTACAATTAGATCATAAATAATGTTATTGAGCTTCCTCATTTTGTGTTTCTGCATGACATACACTAACCAATACATATTATTTAAACTTACATATAGTTCAACCATATTAATTTTGTATAGAATTTACAGAGAACCTGCCTTTCTTGTTTTTCCGGATGTGTCATCATTGTGTTGACTAGAACTTTTCTTAATTGAACTTTTCTCACTCATATTTTTATCAATATACAACCTATACCATTCAATACAGAAATTATTAAATATATTTTTTAAATAAGTCACATAATGTTCAGCGGAAAAAATCATTGTAACCGGTGCACTTTTTATATACAAATCACAAGTGTGTTTAATACATCAAACGCATCGGTGCATTCCATACAACAAGACACACTGAACAATTTAATTTATTTTTTAAAATATTGTGAACTACAACATTGCGATATATATAGAAGAAATCACAACGACTATAGTAGAAAACAAAAACATAGCAAAAAAATCAAACATTCATAAAATAAACAATAGAAAAATTACACATCGATGAGAAGAAAAAATAAAAAAATTATGTGACCACATTTTCTGTGTTGTTTAGATGAGAACATTGTCGATATTGTTTTTTATGTACCATATTTTATTTTATTTTAAATCTCTAAATCGGTGTGTTCCTTATACATAAATGCACCAGTGTGTTTTTGTCGAGAAGGCACACCGAAAAAGAGGAAAACATTTAAAAAAAAATGTTAAATCGGAAACCGTTTTAAAAAATAAATAAATAAACGACAAAGGGACAACTGCGTTTGGGATCCAATGCAATAAGTGGTCCCTTTTCATCACATGAAAAACACTTATGTATAGAAAAACAAACCCATTAGATCTATAATACCTAAAACAAAAATCCCTAATTCTGAAGTGATAGAGGGAGTTGAACTCTAGGGTGAAATTTTGCATTCACTTAAGAA
>JASDQU010216329.1:4766-17514 GCA_032191745.1 Picea mariana | reverse complement strand
CGTGACACGTAGTGTCACGAAGTGTGAACACTTGAAGCACAATCGATCCAAGGGAATCATCACACTCTCGAGCACTCTGTGGCAATGGCTCCAGCTGGCCTGTGACTCTGCTATCTCCCTCTTCGAACCATAACGCATGCCATGATGCATCGGTTTCAAACTGCTCCACTGGTACCGCTACGGTGTGAGTTGGTACCTGGTACCGGAACCCTGCGCCAAGAATAGCAATGGTACCTACCCAAGTGATATTAGCTCATTTATCAAATTAAAGTATTAAAAATGCATCATAATAACTTGAATTTCAAAGATACCTTAGGTGACTCCTTTGGGTGGTAAAGGGATGTTGATTATATCAAAAGGAGGTCAAAAAGGGTGGTACTGGCATATAGTTGGAGGTCAAAGGTATGTAGTATGGGCAAAGAACAGGGTCAAAACCGGGGACCAACAAGGAGATTTTCAAACACGTCTATGAACAAATCAACTGCAAAATCTGATCAAACCAGTGATATGGATGCAACCTTCTTAGATAGGTTGTGCATCAATACTCCTACACCTAATAATGTAGGGAATACCTCTGGACAAGAGAATATTTCTAGTAATTTTCTCTGATTTTGTTTATTTCTGTTGTATTTTTTTGTATTTAAATTTATCTGAGGTTAAATATTGAAGTTACTTTCAAATGTGTGTGTAGACAGTGAATTAAGACCAAAGGATGACAATGAGAGTGGTTGTCACGAAGATTCAAATGTCAGTTCAAAGGGTGAAGGTGGATTTAGGAGGTCGCGTTATCAAGAAATATAAGATTACACACCTACGTCCACCTATCCTTTAGATGTTGGTGATGAACTTCCATGGGAAGGGAATACTGAAACAATGATGCTTGAGCGATGCTCAGGTGTTTAAAAAAGGTTGGAAAATGATTTGGTGGTCTTGGAACTCCCTTAGGAGAGCAAACAAAGTTTTCATATTGTTTTGCATTCACTGAAAAAAATTATGGATGCATATCAGAATATGGGGACAACCCCGGAGAGTTTTGTTGATCTAATGAGGTGGCTAAAGTGAGAGGTGATGGGTCTTGATAAATGAGAGGCAGTAAAAAATAGAGTTTCAAAAGAAAACACCATTTTCATGTTCAATTTCAAAGAGTTCCCGAAGTGGAATATGTTGAAGGTGCAATATTTTAAGCACCTTGACTTTGCAGGACATCTGTATAAAAAATTTTGATGGCATATGAGAAATTTCTATGGAACGATGAGGTTCAACACTATTTTGAAAGACACTTTTTCGCAGAGTTTTTCTTACACATGCACCCTGATTATACTAGTCTACCATCCAAATATTATAGGAGTGGTAAAGGATGTACATATGATCACAAATGGGCATATTGAAGTACAACATTGCCGAGACCTCCACAACCTTTGGTACTTCACCCAATAGGGCCATTTGCTTCACTTTCAGAGTTTCAGGCTACATCAGAAGTTGGCAAAGAGGATAGGGCTGTAATCGTGGAAAATTTGGAAGCTATTCTTTATGGTTTTGATGTTGGCATGAAGCGTCAGCTAACATAAGCCAATTTTTGGGACATATTTTTTGATAAAATAGTTGCGTAGTTACATACAATGTCAGTAGAAGATGTTTTGGAGTATTACAAATTTTCCCAGGATGGTTGGAAGAAGGTCATTCATAATGATGCCCGAACCACAGATTGGTATGTGTTCTATTTAGGAAATTTTTGACACATTTTATGATGAAGACCTAATTTTGAACTTGAACATGTTTGAATATTTGAGAACAAACTCTATCCCTCATCAGAAAAGAGAAAAGTTATAAATTTTCCTCGATTGTATTCTTTGCTTTCTTGTCCAAAAATGGCATAGTATGGAAAAAATTGTGTTTTCTACATACAACGAGTGAATTCCTTCTTGCTAGGGTATTAACAAACTCTTAACAAAATTGGTTACTAATCACAAAAACCAACATTCAATTAGATTTACAAACAAGCTCACACATATTGTATATGTGAGCTAGCTCATAGATATTGTATATGTGAGATCACTCACATAATTTCAAAGAGAATTTCATTATATCTAATATGAATACATCCCATTTAAATGATTTTTCAAGAATGACTTAATATACATGTGAAAATTTGTTTTTTCTTCATGTACATGGAATATTAGATGAGAACATCTATTCCACCGAAGAAAGAGGAGATACGTATTTTTCAGAAGAATGGTTTTTAGAAATATGATTTGTGAACTTTTTTAGATAATAAGTAGTTTTTTGGAAGATTGGATTAATATGGATATTTATGAGTCTTTTAATTTGAAATGGCATCGTGGAATTTTATTATATGACCACTGCAGAAGAAGAACAAAGAAGTATTTAATTACTGAGGAGATTAGTATTTTATTGTTGTGTAAATATGATCAAATAACATCACCTAGGATGAGAATTTTTTAAGGATTTGGGACTTTATCCAAAAACATAATTTCACCTGAAGGATTTTGGACTTTATCAACAAGGAGATAAGTATTTCTTTGGAAGAATGACTTAATATGGAGATTTGTTAATTTTCTTCATCCACAGTTCTATATTTATTTTCAGATTATTATCTAACTTTAACTGAAAATTTGTTTTACTAAGAACACGATAACATCACATGGATGAGAATTTCACTTGAAGGATTTGGGACCTTATCTACAAGGGGAATTTCACCTGAAGGATTTGGGACCTTATCGACAAAGAGAATTTCACCTGGAGGATTTGAGACCTTATCGACAAGGAGATAAGTACTTCATTGGAAGAATGACTTAATATGGAGATTTGTGAACTTTCTTCAGACAAATTTCTATATTTATTTCTATATTTATTTTTAGATGATTATCTAACTCTAATTCATTTTTTTTACCCAGAACATAATTTTTCTCTTTAAATTTTTTTAAGATTTTAGATAAGATTTACAAATTGTTTAAATCATGTACTCTTAATTGGAGAGTAACTCGATCTTAAATCTATTTAATTGTGGTTGGTTATGCTATTATTTCTTATTTTTTATTTAATATTTAGTTACAATATATATGCTAATATGTGTTTTTTTTAATTATGCTTTTTATATTTACAGATGTCTAAATTATATTTGGTGGAAAATATGTTTACAATATATTTTGTGGGAAAGAGTATGTTGAAGGATGACACTTAACTCTTTTGATATGTATGCCGATTTTGTTTTAATTACAATTTTTGAATTCTGTATTATTTCTCATGTTTGAATTGTAAATTTTTAACTTTTTAATTTTGTCTTTTTTTCAGGTTTGAATTTCATGTATGAAGTGATCTATCTTTTTTTTTTTTTTTTTTAAGTAAAAAAGGTTGGAGCCTATTATATTACCATAAACATAGTACGTAGCTGTTAGTGATGCTAGATGTCCCGCCTGAGTAGGAAACCGGGACAGTTGGGCATCCTTGTCCATGTGTCACCCAGTTTGCAAAATAAGAAAAATTAACAAAATTGACGCTCCTATGTCCTGCCCGAAGGAAACCAAGACTAGCATTCACGAGCATGGAACTGGTTTGTTCACCTAGAGCTAAGAAATACTGATAGATAGCTATCCTAGGGCATAAAATATAATAACAAAACCAAAAGCAAAGTCTAGGTCTGAACATTAGGTAACCTCTGAACCGGGATGTTTGTCCTCGTCCATGGAATGCCTCCATCTTGCTGGGAATGAGTAAGCTCGTGCACAAGTCAGACATTGTTTCTTTGGCAGAGTTCTGGAATGTGCTGCAAGGAACATGTCAAGCCGCTGATCCATTCGCATGAGGTGGAAGATCTGATCTTCCAACATATTTCTCATCTCAAAGATGAGATTGAGGTATCCCCAGTAAACTGAAGGTGGCTGTTACGGGCGGTGGCTATCCATAAACTCCTCGCCGATGACCGCTTTTTCTTCCTACATCTTATGCCCCTCTGCTTCCTTGGTGGGTTCGGGAGGAACCTCTTCCTCCACATAGCAGGTGGAGTAAGGCTTCTCTGCACTAGTGCCATGGGGGTTGAGCGTGCTGCTTGCTGGATGTGGTTTGCTATCCGACCCAAAGTGCGAGCTTGGATTCCAATTTTTCGGTACCATGAACAGGGTATGCTCAGGAGGGCTTTCCAGGCCTCCTTCCAGGATTACCTCCTCTATGTATGCCATTGGAGGCATGCGTGGTCTAATCCTGTGCCTCCTGGTGGCCATCGCCATTGCTTTCTCAAAGTTCTCATTCCTCTTACGCCACGACTCCGCCATATACCACGCTGCACCCCTTCGCGGTTTTCGTCTGATTCGGGGCATGGTGAGGTTCCAGTGAATTTTCTGGGTGCTTCCAACTAGAGTCAAGTTGCTGGTGAGGGTGGGCACCAGTGGAACGAGAGAGAGACTACTGCAATTCTGGTTCGCCTGTGGAGCAGAGGCCTTCGGGAGTGATCTGTTGCTTGGTATTGCAACTTGAACAGTGAGCGTGAATGTAAAAACAATCACCATAACTAAAACAATCACCGCTTCCATTAAAGTCTGCTGGATAGTGCTCTGGTGGCGAGTACTCTTCCCTTGCGCGGGGGGCCTCATCGGTTGAATGCACCTGCGCATAAACATGTCGAGTTATTGTCTGAGGTGATGTGAGCCGGTGGATGCGTTAACGCTATGTCCCGGCTTTCTCCCACATGGCAGCATCGCGCCCCGTGTCACCCCATCTGGGGATGAAGTGATCTATCTTAAAGCGATGGCTTAGAGTCCATAACTTTGGAGTTAAATGTCTTAGTTTTTGTTATCATCCTAAAATGGATGTGGAACTTATGTATTTTACAGTGTAACTATTCATACTTTGATTATATATATATATATATATATATATATATATATATATATATTTCATAATTTTGGAATTCAAAATAGAAATTATTGTCTCATATTTGATTTCTCAAAGTTGATGGTAAAAAATGACAAAGTTAACTAGTAATGAACTAATGTTTTGTATATTTTTCTTTTTATAATGCATTAAATTAAGCATCAAACTATTAAATACTTTTTTGTTATTTATTCATCTAAATGTTTCCTTTTATGTTCACTGTGTACGGTAAAAAATATGATTCTATTGTCAAAAAGTGACAAATTTAACTAGTAATGAATTAATGTTTTTTGTATTCTCCTTTTTAAAGTGACAAAATTAACTAGTAATGAACTAATGTTTTGCCTATTTTCCTTTTTACAATGCATTAAATTAAGCATCAAACTCTTAAATGCTTTTCTGCTAAGTATTAATTTAGATATTTCATTTTATGTTCACTGTGTATTGTTAAAAATATGATTCTATTGTCAAAAAGTGGCAAAGTTAACTAGCAATGAATTAATGTTGTGTATATATTCTCATTTTTACAATGCATCAAATTAAACATGAAAGTCTTAAATACTTTTCTTGATTTAAAAGTTTCATTTTATGTTCACTATGGACTGTCAAAAATATGATTCTATCGACATATCATCAAATAATTTTGGCAGAATAATTTTAGCAGATTCTAGTTACTAATGAAAAAAAACAAATTCTATTTTTTTTAGTAGATTAGCAGATTTTAGCAGATTCTATTTTATTTTTTTCTAGTTACTAATGATTCTGTTGGTTATATAGATCCACTTAACCAATAGAAAAATTAAAGGAAAAACTATTTAGGAAAGAAATGCGCATGAGATCTGCTAAATAAATTGGTTTGCATAGATGCACTTAACTAATAAAAACAAGTAAATGAAAAAGTAAAGGAAAGATAGGCATATGAGATCATAGATGCAAACTCATAGAATGTGAACTGTTGTTTAAATATATTTAAGAATATGCAAACTCAATAGGTTTAAATATATTTAAGAATATGCAAACTCAATAGATGGACAAGAAAAAAATGAATTGTCAAACATACAATATGTACCATTGCATATCTATTTAAGAATATATGATAATATACAACATGTTAAACCATGCAAAACTTATTTGAGAATATATTATGGTAGTAGAAAACTCTTTAACCATGCAAAGCCTATGTTGATATGAACTGTACTAAAATGAAAAAACAATCATGATCTACGAATTTACTTTCAAAAACTTTGTGTTTGATTTTGGAAGAAGGTAACCAATATGGAATTCAAGGGAGGAGGTATGCATTCAAGAATTGTGTTTTAGACATGCCAAGGAACAACACATACCCCTTGTACAACTCAAATAACATGTATGAAATAGAATTACATTATGAAAACAAATTGTGGGCTATGGTTTAGTACTATTCACATAAACCCACATTTTTGTAAGGGTCTTCACTTAACTTTAGGCAAGGTTGTATTAATTTCCTTAACTTTGTTAGAGAATAGATCTATTAATTACAATTTAATTTACTTGACTTTAAACAAGGTTGTATTAATTTCCTTGACTTTGTTAAAGAAGAGGTCTATTAATTACAATTTAATTCTAATGATTAACACTTCTAAATAAGTTTACATGAAAATCAATTTAATTATTAAAATGGAGATTCTAAATAATTTCAAATTTTAAATGTATTTATCAACTTAATAATTAGAATGAAAATATTAGTATATATATGGAATTATTAGTAAAGTGTTATTAAAACGAGTGGAAGAGATGCTTAAATTGTTTTTAGTTGTTAGTTCATATTAATTTAAAAAAATGAAAAAAAAAACAATTACCACTTAAAGAAGTCAATTCTCTCAAATCAAGGATAAAATAGATGTTCAAATTACAATAATTAGGTAGAAGATATATCCAAATCAATTATAGGTAATATTTATACAATAAAAGCTTGAGATAGAAGAGATGTTCACCTCTTTTTTGGTTTGTGTGTTAATGATAAAATAAAATGCTCAAAATGATGTGACAATAAAATAAAACCTTAAAATGGAAGAGATTCAAACTCTTCTTTAATTTTATCTATAACTTTAGTATATGTATATTAGAAAATGTAGTCATTAAAAAAATGCTAAAGCTATAAGATATATTCACCTAAAGGTTCATATACCCTTAATAATATAAAATTCAAACATAATTCAATGCTCTCAAATCAAGGATAAAATAGATGTTCAAATTACAATAATTAGGTAGAAGAGATATCCAAATTAATTATAGGTAATGTTTATACAATAAAATCTTGAGATAGAAGAGATGTTCAACTATTTTTTGGTTTGTGTGTTAACGATAAAATAAAATGATCAAAATATTCAAAATAAAAAAGATGTTCAGTTCAACTTTAATTTATATAATGCTTGTAAAATAAAATAAAAATCCGAATGAGTTAAAATTTGAAACAATATATTATTACAATAGAAAATATAATGGTTGAAAAACACAATAAAAAATATTATTTGTGTAATGGTTGAAAAACACAGATAAAAAATGGTTGAACCATATTTTATCTGTGTTTTTTAAGAATGATTTGGAGTTTTTTTATACATGTACCCTTTTTATAAATATCATATTTGTAAATATGTTTGAACATAGTCAAAACAAGTCATAAAAATATGGAATGCACTTTCAATGAAAAATAAAAAATTATGGAATGTACACATGTGCAACTTGTTTAAAAACATCGTAATGGTATTCCATCTTCAATTATTTGTTCATGATTGACTTTGGACATTTTCCATTTTCTAATTTTTATTTATTTATTTATTGAACTTCTATTAATTTTATGTGCATTGCACATACCAAATGACTATATTGACAACTTGTGACATCTGACTGATAGTCTTGAAATTGAACATGAGTATCAAATTGATGGGTTTCTTGAAAAAAATATCCTTTCAATACAATGGATCCTCTTTTATTTATAAAACCGTTATCATCAAAATCTTCTAATAGCCTCATCTTTTGTTCCATGCATCACATCAAATAATATTTCATGTTTTCAGTGTTGTCTATAGGTGCAACCATGGAAAACACATCTCCTGCAAATAATTGGATATATTGGAAAACAAATAATTCGTGTTAGATTATCACACAAGTACATCTACAAGTTATTTGAAAAAAATTAAACATAAAAAAATTACCTTCTCTAACAAGATCAAAAACTCTATCGCCATCAACTGACACTATAGTTTCATTTGATTCCATATCCTTTGAGCTTGCAAGTGGGATTTTCCCTTTTAGATTAAGTTCAATATGTCTCCAAGATCTAACATATCCTGCATTTTCATTCTCGCAAATATCTATGGATTCTGTGTCCTCTATGCAAACTAAAAAAAAACAAAAGTCATTTCTTCTCTCAAATGCAAACCCATTTTGATAACGTTTTGTTTTAACTAAATGTATTTTTCGTGTCCCAGGTATTGTACTGGCGTCATATGGGATTTATCTATTTACATCTTCGATTCCAACATACTAAAAAAACATGCACAAGACAAGAACTTGTTAACTTGAAATCTCTCAAGAAAATGATTGAAGATTGAATATAAATTTGAACACGTTCAAATTTATATATCATGTGTACATACATGTAAAATTTATATATAGACACACCTGCGCACATCCCTTGATGAATTATATTCATGGCTTAGTGCCATTTTCACCATTCAACAACTTGTTCAGTGGATTCAAATCGATCGAAATGAGGGTTCAACTGATACCTTCGAAGTGCTCATTTTATACATGCCCCTGCACTGTCGTGCTCTCCTTTTCCATGACCAGTCTGAAAAAAATTCCAACAATGTGCAATGTTTAATTTTTTATGAAGATGACATAACCAATAGAATGATCATGCAGATTTGAACTGACTTGCACACCCATCAGACCATATCCAATGTCGATCGAATCTAATTTTGCGTTCTTTCAATGAATCATAAAATTTATCAAAACAATGTTGTACATAATTTGTGTCATATGCTCGATCATCACTTATATAAAAGTGATATTCTTTAATAATGTGTCTATTTTCGTTGGTGTTTTCTATGTTATCAAGAATCCATTGAGGATGTCTATATAGAACGTGGACAAATATCGTGACTTGATCATAATGATAATATTCGTTGTGTATTTCATTTTGTGCAACGAATGTGTAATTCTCTGCAAAATCAACTACAGACAAAATTGTCTCTGGTGGAAACACTTCACAAGATTGTTTGAATTGTAGATCTTTCCTTTGAGCTCTATGTGAATGCACGGTGTATTTATAGATTTCTTCCTCAAACTTCTTCAAAAAATCTATCACACATATTTTATCTACCTTCAAATAAATCCTTTTGGAAATAACACTTGAAGAATGTATAGCTATGTTTCTCATATATTCATATCTCTTCCAATTGACTCTTATATTAGAAAATGATTGATCATTCATATCAATACGATACTTTGAATGAAACACACTTAGATTTCCACAACGATCACATTTCTTTCCACCAACACATTTTTTTTTGTAAAATAAATCATCATCTTCTCTTTCACATAGAATTTCAGATATAAAACACAGAATGTGGAAGGAGGAGGTGAGCCTGGCCATAAAGTTTTACCAAAATCCAAAAAAGTATCGTAATACAACTCAAATTCCACACGATAATGACAACAACAAGTGTCACAGACAGTGATTGGTCTAACAAACCATGGTTTTTGTTGCACAAATGTATTGATGGAAATTTTAACTTCTTTGTGCTCTTCTTTGAACTTATTGAACAACTCTATTTGTGTCTTTGTAAATATATGTTTTGGATATTCTTCATATTGTTTTCATCCTATTCTTCATTGCAACACATCCCTTGTATGTGGTGAAACACGAGATTCTTCCAACCAAAAATTACGGGCCAATTCGTTAACATTTTCTTCAAGTATATCTTTGTAGGGTTGTCTATAAATCACTGTCCAACAAGCCAATTCATCATTTACATCCATTTGGAAACAAAATTTTCTATGTTTGTGCAATTTTTTTCTTGACGTTCCCATCATTTTTTCCATTTATCATGTCAAACAATCTTTTATATTGCTATATGAAACAACTATTGTTCGTATCTCTCTACGTGCAACACATACATCTTATTTTCGAGATTTTCCAAATCTTTTAATACACTAGTTATATTCTTAAAGACATTTTGTTTCACCTTTGTATTCTTTGTCAACTTTTGAATACCCAATAATGATGTAGCTTCTTTTAACTTTATTGACTTCTTTAGACAAAGTAAAAGTTCAGCTTGTACTGTTATTGATTCATCTTTGAAAAAGGTATTATACATATTCTTAGTTCGATATCTTATATAATTCTTAGCTTTTTTCTTCCCAGATTTGTTAGTATCAACATTTTATAATATTTCATCATCAATGTTGATAGATTCTCCTGTATATTTCAACTTAAAGTTTATATTAAAAAACATAACCCGAACACAAATTCACTAAATTATATATACTTGAGTGTTCATCTTGTATTATCTAAATTTATGTGCATACCTATAGGTGATTCGTATTCTACTTCAATTTTGGTTTCAACGTCTTCTGCTTCAATTTTGGTTTCAATGCCTTCTGCTTCAATTTCGGTTTCAACGTCTTCTTCGACATTATGAGACAAATATATTTATGTTTTTTGAAAAACATCAAATTGTAATTACAATCAATTATATTATTTCTAATATTTTAAATTTGAATTCTATACTTTGAATTTTGTAATTTCTTAATACAGTCCCAATGTGTGTCGTGTGCTCAATCATCATATGTGCATGCATACCTAGTTGAATTTCTTCTTGTTGAAAATCTCTATTAACATTATCATCATTTCTTTCTTCAATATTTGCATGTTCATGTTTAGTTCTCCAATAAAACTCCTTCCTTTGTTCTATTTGGCGAGTATCATCTCGAGTGCAATCAAATTTTCTCTTGCGCAAACTTTTGTTTCCCATGAATTTTATAGTTATCTGTAAAAGATATGTTCAACAAGGACTTCACCTTGAAAGAATGCTCAACATTTATCTTTCAACATATAAATTGTTATTCCAATAAAAACTTGAACAAACTTCAATTAACTTATTCAACAAAAAACAAATAGATGATTCAAAACATTGTTTAAGTGCTCTAAAAAACCATCATATATAGATATCGATCCTCTGATTAAGCCTATGGCATAGAAGGAAGAAATAAAGAAAGAAAAGAATACAGTTGCAATCAGTAATAGAAATGCTTTGAAATCCTTATCCCCAAGCTTATATATGTCTGTCCATCCAATGAATGTTGTGAACAATGTGTTCGACTGAAAGCCTATTTATACAATTTGGCATGAAATGAAATGATACGACATGTCTTTTCATTTTTTTTGATTGAATAAATTCGCTCAAAAACCTTTCAGCTGAAAGAAGGTTTTTTCGGTTGAAAACCTTGGAAATCGTTTGGTTTTAACGATTTCCATTAGATTTTAGTCTTTTAGCTGAAATAATTGTTTTTCGGCCGAAAGAATATATCGGCCAAAAACATGAAATTGGGAATAAAAACAAAAACTAGAGAATTTCCCCAAGCTTTCCTGAACTTCGAAGGTTACAAACTCTTTCAAATACTAAGAATTTGGTTTCGAAAAGGACACCAACATTTCCAAAATTGAATCTACTTTCAATTCTTATAATCTTTTTTCATTTTTTTTATTTTTATCTAATTTTATTTAATTTAAAAAAAAACACTACATAATATTTTTAACAGACATTATGATTTGGTGAAATGAAATATCGTTATCTCTAAAAATGTACAGTGAAAAATTTGGAAAAAAATATATTCATAATACTTAACTGTTCTTTTCAAAATTCATAAACATGTTTTTAAAATCTACAACATTTTTAGGCTAGTCAACTTGAAAAAATTCTAGAAATTATAATATTCATCCGTTAGATTCAAAATTGTAGTCATAATAAATTAGAGTCTCTATAGATTGTTGCAGTATATTTCATTTCTTAAAAACATAAGTTTAATAATAGATATATTGTTGTAGAAAAAAGTAACTCATTATCATTCCTTTCATGTTTAAGGAACATGATGTTAAACAATTGTCAAATTGACATATCAAATTGTAATAAAACAAATTTGAAAAATAGTCATTAGAAAGCTAACAAGATTCTTCACAAGTTTTGTTTTTACTATAAAGTGAAATTCTAAATAAAAAAAATACTTGTGTATGTCGGAAGTTGAAGAACTTGTGAAAATATAGTTTTTTTCTTATAAAACAAGTAAAAGTGTAACCCATCTTCATGATTTCACCCTAGTGAGAGTGAGACTAACAATGAAAGAGAAAAAGAGGTGGTAGATGTAGGAGAGAAGGTTAGGAGAGATAGTGGGAGTGAGGGGTGATAGAAGGAGGAGGCGGGTAAATAGAGAATGTGTGAGTGTGAGAGGGGGGAGAGAGAAAGAAATAGAGGGTGGATAAACAACGAGTGTTTGAGTGTGTGAGAGGGAGGGAGAGGGAAGGAGAGGGAGAAAAAGAGAGCGGGTAGACAAAGAGTGAGAGGAAGGAGGGGAGAGAAAGTGGGGAGGGGTATATGTATGCAAGAGAGAATAGAGAGATAGTTAGAGGGACTATGAGAGAGAGTGGGAGGGAGGAACAAGTGGGGAGAGAGAGAGAATGATTGTCAGAGGAAGGGGGGAGATTTCAGGTACGAAGGGTAGAAAAATATAAAGAAAGAAATGGGGGTAGAGTATAGGAGATAGAGTAAGAGGTGGTAGATGTAGAAGATAAAGAGATGACAGATAGAGGGAGGGAGGG
>JASDQU010216326.1:0-10791 GCA_032191745.1 Picea mariana | reverse complement strand
ATATATATATATATATATAACGACAAAAATTTGTTACAAAAAGATTGTTTTTTCGTCCAAAGACCAAAATGTCAAAATCTGAAGCTCATGGCTTCTACAAAATGGCATCATGGATGTTGCTCATGGTAACACACTACAACTTGTGCTACCCTACGGAGAAATCGCCTCAAAGAGCCAGACACGCCTACAGTATGATGCTGGAAATGCCTCGAAACCTTGCCAATAGACATGTCTGGGATGCCTACAGTCAAACCGTCCAGGTTCTACTTGATTGCTTCGTAGTCATCCACAACCCATCCTACCACCACAACTGCTTCCCCTTGCCTCTAGATGGGGGATGTACCCAGGGGCCGGAATGGCCCTACATTTGCATGATTAGAATGTTTTGATTAGTCTTTGGATTAGAAACAAAAAACATTTAATATTATAAAAATCTACAAAAACATTATAAAAAGCAAAACATTTTTCTTACCTAGGTCCCCCCACTGAGAATTCTCTGGTAGCACCAAGTCAGGGTCATTGCAGAAATCCAACCCGATATATGCATAGTCATCAATCATCAAGATCTAGGGCTCCAGCCAATCAAAAAATGTATCATTATATTTAATGATGGGCCCCGCTACATGTTGGGACATGAGATCACACCACTGCTTCATTCACGGATCTCGTGGTGCTGGGATGTTCCAATCTACCTATAGACATAGGTGAGTAACTCTTTCCAGGAAGAAATATACCAAAATCGATCCATATCCAAATTGTTTTAACTCCTCGTTCTTGCTCTTGGTAAGCTGGCCCTTCATACTGCGTAAGAGGCCATCACACCAGTTGAATACATGAGGTTCGATGCACTCAACAACATACTGGAAATAAATCGGTAAATCCATGTGTGGGGATGCACTCCCAGCCATCCATTCAATAGTGAAGAGAATGGTCCTGAGGGTCAGATCATGAACCCCTCTGATAGCCACTTTACCCTTGTACCGCTCGACCTCAGGGTCACAATAGAGTCTAATCTACTCACTCATCGACAAACCACCACCTTGACCCCCTGTCAAGGTCACTTGCACCCCACGACAAGATAGCCCCATCAAAAAGTAGATGTCTTCGATATCCAGAGATAACACATGGATGCCCACATGAAATACTTGTTGGTCCACATCCCACATATGGACCAAATATTCCAATAGTCTCAGTTGGGCTCTCATGCCTTGGATCTTGAAGAATTTTAATAATCCACACTGTCGTAGGGAATTGATGGTAGCCGGATCATTCAAAGCCATAGAGTCATCATCTTCATGCTCTCTTTCTCGCCACTCCAACATATTTGTAAATCAAAACACCTGCATAAATATGAAAGAAATATTTTAGCACCTTCAATCATCAATTTTTGGGATTCATTTAGGAAAAAATGCATAAGCATTTTTGGGTTTTTTCGGCCCCCACAACTGAGAGATCATGGGAATATACCTTTGTCTATGATCCATGGATCTCCGATCGGGTGCATTTCAGTAGCCAACTTTAAAATTAATTACAGAGTGGGGTTTTCGCGGGTGAACGATTGGGTGCCTGCGGAAATCCTTGATTTCCGCAGGCCCCGATATAGGGCATCCACGCACGGCCCCAGCGCATGCCTATAACCCAAAAACTCATCCAAATTTTCATATTTTAACCGATTAAATTGAATTGTAAACCATTGAAAAAGAAGCAGAAGAGTTACTCATTGTTTTCACGAAAACCGTTCGCCAAATGATCGCCTGAGCTCCCCACAATCAACTGCTGAAATTTGAGGTGAAAATGACCTTCTAGACAAGTTTTGGATGAAACACAAATGGAATGGTGAAAATGAGTTCTCAACCCCTATTTATCTCATTTTTTACTTTTTCTTAAAATATTTTGTATCATTTAAATATATTTTCTTGAAAACCTAATAGTCTAATGGTCATGTGAGTTTGTTATGTCTCGCAGATGAGCAGATTAGGGTTCCAAACAATGAAGTATGGACACTTTTTGCGATTTGTTTTTTCTTTTTGTAGCGTGTACGGTTATTTTTTAGGGTTTTTTACAAAAACCTCGAGCTTATTCTTTGTTCATTCTCATGCTCGAAAATCAATGAGAACGTATCCGAGTATACTTTTGTCGCCTTTTCGTACTCGTCAATGGTAACACGAAAATACCGAAACTTAAGGAGTAACCTTTAAGCTCTTTTCACACTCCATAAAAATGAAAAGATTGTCGAGCGACCTTGTTATTTTCACGCTCATAAAAGTATTTGAAGAAAAATTTTGATGGGTGATAACTTATCACTTTTTCTGTCCTATTGAACTATTTTACAAAAAAGGAACTGAGAGAGTTATCTTTAAGTGTTTTTCAGACTCTCAAAACATGAAAAAACCCCGATGTTTCTATATTTGGACTCGTTAAACAAACATTGAAAGACCCACATGGGACCGAACCACTCCTTCTTGGGTTTCATTAAACATACTCTGAGGGACTCATCCGAAGGATGAGCTTACATCAACACGCATATGTTATCCTCCTCAAGCATGCGTAAAAATAAAGAGGTACTCACCAGAAATGGTGGGGGGAAATTTGGGAAAGAGATGTGTCTTTGTATTTGTGTTAGTGGCAGTAAGCGTTGCTCTTGAACATGGCACCCTCTTCATCTTTTGAATCCAGGTTGGGAAATCCATTTGTCTCTCGTCTGACTTTATGCAAGTTCATATCTTGGGTCATCTTTGAGTCAATGCTGCCAAGACCGGTGTCGTGCCACTCATATGTTCAAGAGAAGTTCAACCAAGGCCTCTTTTGAGTCAACCATCTGCGATCGTCAAATCCTACCATGTCGGCCTTCCTTGTGTTAGTTTCAAATCATGTTTGTACTTTTCTCTACCCTAAATCTGTTACTTATTTTGTGTCATTGATGGGGGGTAGATCAAGGCCCTCCTATGATGAGTCTGTTCCTATCGACTTCAAATCATTATCCAAGAACCAGACATAGAAATCATTTAGTGCCTTAGAGCCTGCATGCCTTAGTGGCAGGTTTCTTCACTTTTGACCATGGATTCACATAATTGATCCTTGATTGAGAGATTCCATCGAGTGTTCGACTTAAGCTTATCTATTCACACTCGTTGGATTGTACTAGTGTACCTTGGGAGTCATTGACATCAATGGTGATTTCCCTCTCACTTGTTAATGGTTTTCATTAATGACCGGTAATCAAGTGGTTTCTAACCATGTTTGACTTCAACACTTGTAATCACATGGAAAGATTCGTACTAACAGTTAACGGGATTGAATACCCTGGATCTCATCGTTCTTGATCCAGGTTGCAATGGAGTATTTGTGATTTGAACTAGCACATAGATCCACTTTGTATGACTCGTGGCTATGTCTGCATTTGAGTTTTCCAATACATAGATCCATAGTGTATTCCTGGTGGCTATGTAGAATCTTGATTACATGGATCCATGGTGTATAACGAGTGGCCATGACTTATATTTATGATTCCGATCATGTACAATATGTACATGGGAATGCCTACCTCAGACATGGTATAATTTTATGCATATGCTTAATTGTTTGCAGGTTCCCGATTGGCGCGCTCCTTGTTTCTGAAACACACACACATTTTTACAAAGTATTTTAGTTGTCACGAGTTCTAGCCATTAATGACCGGTAATCAAGTGGTTTCTAACCATGTTTGACTTCAACACTTGTAATCACATGGAAAGATTCGTACTAACAGTTAACGGGATTGAATACCCTGGATCTCATCGTTCTTGATCCAGGTTGCAATGGAGTATTTGTGATTTGAACTAGCACATAGATCCACTTTGTATGACTCGTGGCTATGTCTGCATTTGAGTTTTCCAATACATAGATCCATAGTGTATTCCTGGTGGCTATGTAGAATCTTGATTACATGGATCCATGGTGTATAACGAGTGGCCATGACTTATATTTATGATTCCGATCATGTACAATATGTACATGGGAATGCCTACCTCAGACATGGTATAATTTTATGCATATGCTTAATTGTTTGCAGGTTCCCGATTGGCGCGCTCCTTGTTTCTGAAACACACACACATTTTTACAAAGTATTTTAGTTGTCACGAGTTCTAGCCTCATACTTTGGGGCGCATTCTGTTACACATAATTTTGGTCACCCCGATGATGATTTCACAAGCATGTGTTCAGGCTCCCAAAATGAGTTTTTGCTTGAGAAAAACTTCTTTCCTCCTCTACAAGACTACTTTTTGGAAAGGGTTGGCAGGCTTCACATATTACACAGTGTGGAAATCCATGATTTTCACAAACTGCAGTATAGGTGGCCCGCGGGGTTTCCGCAGGCTGCTCTATAGGCAAGGTGCAGTGGCCTTCCAAAGATAAAAGGAGAAAGATGTTTCATGAAGTTTCTAGAAGGGGAATCTTCTAGAATGTGAGGTGGCATCTGTATGGTTGCGATCCTACTGGATTCTCTGATTTGGTGGTATCATCCTCATCCCTTTAACCACTTCACCTTCTACTATATAATCATGGACTTCTCGTGGAAAAGGTTAAGCAAGATTAAGTAGAGAATTGATGAGAGAATAGGCTGAAGGTTGTGTGAAGGATCTTGTTTTAAGTGATGCTTGAGATTTCTATTGGTTCATCAAGATTTTGTGGATCTTCTTCATACGAATTTTGGAGCAAGTGTATGTGTGTGTCAGAATAAAGGACCATCGAAAGGGAACTTGTGACATCAAGGAATCCGATTGTATCTTCTACTTTCCATTAATATAATACGGTGGCACGTCTCTTTCCCATAAAATGACTAGTGTTTTATTACATGATTCCTTGATCACATGTTTAGGTTTCCATTGAATTATACTATTTTTGCTTTCACGTTGGTTGGATTGTGTTGTTACAGATATGACCTTGTAGGAGAACCGAAGTGAAGCAGGAACAACAAAGATATAAGGAAGCGATTCATAAGGTATGTCATCTATTCCCGGCCCAACAATATTAATCTAATATTGTTGGGATGCTAAACACATGGAGATCAAAATAATCTTTGTATCAATCCAAGAAACAACCAAAGATCATATGTGAAAGTTGGGATCTTTAAAAGTTGATGTATCAACTAGGCTTCTTGAGGTTCACATTCCTTTTGTCACCTTGTCTCCTAGGATTAGGGTTTTGGATCTTAGGGTTTTAGATTTTACGTATAAAGGTAGTTTCAACCTTTTGTAATGGGTTTTTTCAAATGAGTGTAGCCAATGCATCTAGTTTCATAGATAAGCTACCACGATTCTAGCCAATTTGTACTACTTTTCAAGATATTGCAATGTCTTCACTATTTCATTTATTAATAGAGTTTGGGTTTCACTTATTAATAGAGTTTGGGTTTCACTATGTTATTGTTCTGTCTTCAATATCTCTATGTTATTTTTCCTATAATATTCTCTTTGCTTCATTCTCAACATAATTCAAATCAAACAATGCCTTGTTTCCTCAAACCGAGTCCATATCCAAATGTTATACCCGGAACAAGGTAACATCCCAATTATTCCTTGCATGCCATCCATGTGGTAGCCATACTTTCTCACCATGATTTGTCCATGTGGAGTTAGTAACATATGGAAATGTCATGGACACTTCTATAAGCTTCATGTTGTTAATAAAAACCACTAACCTTTATGATCATTAAGAGAGGCTATTAAAACCCTCATTGTAAGGAGTGAAATAGGTTCAACTCCTATTATAGCAATTTGATTTTCTAGAGAAAAATACTAGCGAAAAAGAGTAGAGAGATAAAGGAGCAGAGGAGAAAGAAAATTTATAGAGGACTATAGAAGACCATAGTGTTTCATAGATCCACATCGAGCTTTATGATCAATTTATTTTTCCTTGTACTCTCTAAAGACTAAGAAGAAATGCATAGTCCTTCATTTCTGGTTGGATTTTCCCGTATCGAGTTTCCCATGATAAATATTGTGTTTCAATGTGTTTCTTTGCTATTTTTGTTCAATTTTTTTGTCACAATAGTTAAATAAAATATATAGTGTGTTCTTATATTTCTGTTAAATTAATAAAAATATAAAAAGAATAGTTCCGCAAATGAGCATAGGCTCACTGCAGTAGTAATAATTTAAGTTCTAATGTGGGGCACTGGACATTAATGGAATATCCAAGGTGGTTTATAGATCTTACTAGTACCATAATAGTTTTCTTTGGGAATTTGTGTGGTTTGAGTCCAATATATTCTTACTCAACTAAAAAGGTCTAAGTTTGAGGGAGGGATGCACGATATGGATCGATAGATTGACATGAGAAGGGTTAAGAAGTAGTCTAAGGTCGTAGATATGGAAAATGAGCATAATGAATTACCCATTGTGAAGGGAAGTTAAGATTTGCAACATTGGAATCTCAAGTAGATGTAATCTCTAAGGGTATGAAATTATTCATGGCTATACTTCAAAAAAATATTGACTCATTTTTTTAGTAGCTCAACCCTCATGAGAAACCATAATTTCATGAGGAGCCAAGTGAAGAGAAACATGAACTGAAACTTGAAAAAGGAACTCTAGTAACCAATCTTATCAACACCTATTTAAATTGGAAGTGAAGCTCTAAATCAAGCCCTATGAAGGTGGGGTAGACATAGCCAAGTTGTGGATAAGTTAAATAATTTGTTGCAACTGTTAGAAGTCTATTTTAGTGTGCACAAAGTACGAAAGGGGAAAAAAGTAGCTTCTACCAAACTCATTCTAGAAGGTCATGCACATACTTGGTGGGAAAGTTACATCGAAGCCCTTATCCTATGGGGGAACTTCCAATAACTAAGTGGGAGGTATTCAAATACGTCCTCAAGTCCCAATTTTACCCTATCAAGTATGAAGAGAACAAGTGGGTTTAGTGACACTAATAGTGGTAGAGGCAAGGATAGAGTGTACAATATTAAACTACAAAGTTCCAAAAGCAAGACATTTAGTTGGCAATAAATTCCAAGATCCCAGACGTGGTCATCAAATACCTAGTTGGCTTCAATGATAGTCACATAAGAAGGATTTTTTGTTATATGAGAACAAGACCTGATGAGGGCTATGTGTAGATCCTATACATTGAATTTAACAAGAAAACGATGCAACCAATCAATTCTATGTAGCCAGACTAGCATGGAGCTTCCAATAATGGTGACAATAAGAAGGGGAAGGATGAAAATAAGAAGAATGTCACCATTGCACATGTGTGCAAGGACGCTAAGAACCACTATAACTATTGCAACATTGACGGTCACACTAAAGAAAAATGTTGGAGGCTTGCATCTAGTGTTGAATCTCGAGAACCACTAGGAGTATGTGAAGAGAAGAATCTTCTAGGTGTGGATGTGGGGAGGGAGATATAAATAAGCTCAGATCTGGATGAGAAGGAGGTCAACTTAAGTATCCTCCATCACAAAGAGGGAAAGGAGATGAGGACATTGTTCTGTATTAAGATTTATATCAAGAAGGAGAAGGTGAATAATGTAGGAATACTGAGAGGGGGGGATGAATCAATATTGAGCAATTTATACCACTTTCAACAAGAACATTAAATTATCAATGATTCCATTTACATATGATTGAATTTACCATATCATAAACATATAATCATAAACACCATTAACTTATCAATGATTCCATTTACATATGATTTCATTTACCAGATCATAAACATATAATCATAAACAATGCATCACATCATACACACATTACACCATTATTTTACGTGGAAACTCAATTGGTATAAAACCACAGAATGATTTCTTATATATCAAATATTGCATTCATAGGAAGCACCAACTTCCAAATTCTCCAACACCAAATGGAAGGAGGTTCCAACCTAAAGAAAGCTACAACTCCAAGAATTCTCTAGCTGCGACTGGAAGGAGGCTCCAACCCCCTAGTTTATAGGCTCCAACCTGAAGGAAGCTGCAACTCCCTGTGTTCTCCAACTCCAACCGAAAGGAGACTTTGACCCCCTGATTTACAAGCTCCAACTCCCTGTATTCTCCAACTCCAACCGGAAGGAGGCTACGACCCCCTTTCCTTGAATCTTCCTAAAGAAGAAGATAATGTGAGGCTCTCTCGTTCGGAGGAGAACTGATTAAATAAGATGTTTCTGATACAGGAGTAATTGGAAAGTGTTTTCTAATCAAGCTAATAAACGAAGCTGTAATGATTGAGTGAGTAATGAAGTAGGCTCCCTTGCTTGGTGGATAGAAAATTGGACTGCCAGGTTCCTATGGGAAAAGAAGAGTAACCTTTGTCCCTTGTTGTTGTTGAGATAAAGCAGAATCCCTCTCATGGCATCATGATCTATCTAGGGGTGTCCATTTGAGGAATACTCAAAGAGAAAACTATTATTACACATAATTTTGGTCACCCTGATGATGATTTCACAAGCATGTGTTCAGGCTCCCAAAATGACTTTTTGCCTGAGAAAAGCAACTTATTTCCTCCTCTACAAGACTACTTTTTGGAAAGGGTCCACAGGCTGCACATATTACATAGTGCAAAAATCCATGATTTTTGCATGCTGCACTATAGGTGGCCCACGGGGTTTCCACAGGTTGCTCTATAGGCAGGGTGCGATGGCCTTCCAAAGCTAAAAGGAGAAAGATGTTTCACGAAGTTTCTAGAAGGGGAATCTTCTAAAATGTGAGGTGTCGTCCATATGGTTGTGATCCTACTAGTTTCTATGATTTGGTGGGATAATCCTCATCCCTTTAACCACTTCACCTTCTCCTATATAATCATGGACTTCTCATGGAAAAGGTTAAGAAATATTAAGCAGAGAATTGATGAGAGAATAGGCTGAAGGTTGTGTGAAGGATCTTGTTTTAAGTGATGCTTGAGATTTCTATTGGTTCATCAAGCTTTTGTGGATCTTCTTCATATGAATTTCAGAGCAAGTGTATGTGTGTGTCAGAATGAAGGACCATCGAAAGGGAACTTGCGACATCAAGGCATCCAATTGTATCTTCTACTTTCCATTAATATAATACGGTGGCACGTCTCTTTCCCATAAAATGACTAGTGTTTTATTACATGATTCCTTGATCACATGTTTAGGTTGCCATTGAATTATAATATTTTTTCTTTCACGTTGGCTAGCTTGTGTTGTTACAGATCTGACCTCGCAGGAGCACCGAAGTGAAGAAGGAACAACAAAGATATAAGGAAATGATTCATAAGGTATGTCATCTATTCCTCCTTTGGTAGTTAACTCAATGATCGCAACTTAGGGAAAGTGTTTTGTTCTGTCTTGTTTTTTTCTAGATCCAGGTGGATATAGGGGGATCAGTTCATGTCTGCATCTACCAATTTACCCAATAACAAAATTGGCGACTCCACTGGGGATACAACTTAATTGTGGTTTTTCATTGTCCATTTTCTTTTAGCCTTTCTTTTTCCATTTTGTTTCAGTCTCTGAGTCTATGGGAGATCCAACAAGACTCTCTGAGCCTAAAAGTTTCCTGAGACCCTCTATTATTTTTCCAAAATTCTCCTAATTACAAAACACTTATGCACTGTAACCTTTACAGAGCTTTCGAAAACCATTTATTTCCGCACCTTGTCAGTCCATCCCAGTGCAGATTTACACACTCTACTTGTTTTTGGCTTGCGGAAACCATCCATGTCCGCACTGTGATCTATAGTTGGTTCACGACGACGTTTGCAAAATATTTTGGTTTGGGTCCTGTCATATCTTGATATCCAATTTTGTCTTATTAGCTGGGAGGAAACTTTTTATGCCAGTATTATGATTGTTTCCTAAATGTTTAGGTTTCCTTCGATTGGTTTTCGGAGACTGAAGACCTTTCTTAGTTCTTTTCTAGTTTTACTTTTGATTTTTGTCAAACAAGGATATAATCTCCAATCTCATGCCTGAGTGCTTGGTTGATTAAAAGTCTGTTGATTGGATTTGAGAGTTCTAGATTGTTTCATTTTTGGATTGTTCGTTGACTAGAAAGTTCTTTGTTCATTTTCATTTGGTGAGCTACTTTCTCATCATTGTTAATTTTATCTATGTTGAAAGTTTGATTTGGGTGTGCAATGAGTGTATCAATTTTCATTGATTACTTGTCTTTCCTTCCTTACATCCCTGTTTTGGTTGTTGAAAGGAAAATTTAAAGCCATTCATTATTGTTGAGTAATCATTTATAAGAAAGATTTTACATTCAATTTTTTTTTTAAGAAGAGAAAATTGAAAAAGTTTCATTTTCCTAGTTGTTTGCAATTGTTTTCAAGAAAGAAAAGTACATTTCGTAGCTTCTATTATTCCAAAAAAACACTTTCTCCCTGTCGTAGGTAGAGTTCATTGAACGAAAGTTTGCATCGTTCATCTGTATTTGCATCTTTTTGGGTCAAGGTCCCAACAACATTGGTTTCATTTCCATCTTCCTCTTGTGTAAACAACAACCCATAAAAACACTGCATAATCATAAAATCTACTTAGTAACTTTTATTTTCTAGGATCTTTCACACCAACATTAGCTAGGCTAGCACTTTGGAATAGGCTATGAGACACACTCTCCAAATCTCAAAACACACAATAATATCTTGTGATAGGGAGTGTTCAAATCCATTGGTAACATTTTTCCCTGGGAAGCCCTTCTCACACAAGGGTCAAACCTGAGGTCGCATTTGTTACAGGTATGAAATAACTGAGAGGGGGGGGGGTGAATCAGTTATTGTAAATTATTAACCATTTCTCTCATTTTTAACTTCGAATCATTAATCTTAGTGGCAGTAAGTCTTT
>JASDQU010216325.1:0-17703 GCA_032191745.1 Picea mariana | reverse complement strand
GGGTACCATTTGTCTGGACAGCAGCCTACAAAGCCAGGTTTGTAGAATTGAAGCAATGGATGCTCACATCACCGATCCTCATCTTCCCTAATTGGAATAGAATTTTTCATGTATGTAGATGTGTTCGATATATCACTCGAAAATGTGATAGCACAACTTCCTGGACAAGGAGGGGAGCACTATGACGAGGAATGTTCTGCATGCAAGGTTGTGGGTGCCAACTCTTTTTACAAATGCTAGAAACTATGCCAAGCAATGTGATGTGTGTCAACGGGAGGGAAAACCCTTGTCGAGGGATCATATACTAATGCAACCAATTATCACAGCTAAGTCATACCAAAGTTGGGCAATATATTTTGTCGATCCCATCAACCCACTAACATAATATTCAAGAATGCAATATATTAACACGCCTACAGATTACCTGACACGCTAGGTCGAGGCTACACCTCCTAAATATTGTTTGACAGAAACTACAGCCAAGTTTATTTTTGAGCATATAGTCACCAAATTCACAAGACAACACTGCACCACCCACAAGTAATTGGAACGGTAGAACTTTCAATAAGATCCTCAAACGAGGATTGACCAAAGTTTGTTTTATTAATCAAGATGATTGGGACGAGAGGATCTTCTTGGTCTTATGGGCATATTGGATTACATTTAAAACCCTCCTGTAGCATACACCAACTGGTCTATGGCATGGAAGCAGTGATGCCGATTACGTGTTTGATACCAAGCTTGCAGGTAGCTATTAGTAAACAGATGAGTAACACATTGCAGTTACAATAGCAGTTGAATATGTTAATGTAATTAGGAGATTACCGGGTTCTACCAGGGTACCATCAAATGGTCCAAAAACAATGTCAGAAAACCAAGCATTACCAAAATATCTGACACGAGCAGTTTGTAGAGGGGGATTTAGTTTTAATGTATGCAAACAAGTTTTGGAAACACCGAGGAAACTACAAATGCACTCGCAGCGACCATATAGAGTGGTGCAGATTATAAGTGAGGGCGCAGTATAGCTAGCGCAGGTCGATGGCATGGTGAAAAGAACTTAACACCCACCTAAAACCCTATATGATCTCCACTCCCATAGAACCACCCTGAGCTTTTTGGGGGTGGGGGAGTTAGTGTACTGTAGTAGAACTCAGTTTATGCATTCAAGTTTCTACATATTCAATTAACAATTAAATTAATTTGTGTGTTTGTCTTTATTGTAGGTTTAAGAATCTAAGAAAAAGAAAGTAGAATAGGTTTAGAGTGTCGACATCAACATAAGATCTTCAATAGGGGATGGAATGGGTGTCATAGGAAAATAGTAACTGCTTAGCTAACAAACTGCAGAGCAAGGAATGTGTATGTTAAGGTCAAGTCTCTATTGGTGGGGAAGTCTCTACGTCATAGTATAACTTACGGGGATTCTGGTGGATAGGTCAAAGATGAATGCAAGTGACATCAAAATGTGCTCTAGCTGGTTTGAAAGGGCACCCAAGTTAGTCACATTAAGTGATCAATGACCATGTCCAACTAAATGTCAAGCCTAGTAAGGATAACCGATCCATGAAGATTTTCCATGATGATTAGTAAAGAGAAACGAGAGGGACGTGATACCAACTCAACCCTCACACGCACGCTTTAGGCAATGAAGACCTTTTTGTCCAATGTTCTTAAATAGAAACAAAAGTTGTGCCCATAAATATTAAAGCTGGAAAACCTTGCAAGCGCTAGAGCTATGTTTTCTTCGATTTAGCTGCTCATTGGGAATTCTTTCCATGAAACAAAGGGGGATACCAGAGCACAAGAGGAACCACCCCGATGGAACTCGGTCATAGAAGGGGTGGTTGTCTTCACAAAATTATGTTAAAGTAGGTGTAGCTAGTGGATTATGATGGTAGGAACTTCACTCGTGGTCTAGGCCAGCACCTAGTCGCTCACTAGAGGGGGATCAATTCAACCCATTACCAATGTATCAGAGATGTTACTACAAAAACAAGTGTTCTTGCGTTCTCTTTGGCTAGGTATAGCAAATGCAAATAGAGCAAGAGAAGGATTAAGCCACCAATGTGGCCTACAATTTTGGTGAAGGCTAGCAAGAAGCGCGAGTGTAACACACCCTAGACCCACTTCTAGGCATATGTCACTAAAATCCAAACTCTGTCACATGCAAAAAAAAATTGAAATTTCTTTTACTTAACTCATTAATACTCTGATACCATTAATTAATTAATTCCAACCTTCCTAAAGGCTCATATAACCTTATTTTAAGCTCTGGGTACCAATTCATGACAGAGTGAGACCCTTGTAAGGGCTTTGATACCAATTGTACTAATATGCCTTGCATATGAAACAATTATGCAATCCTAACAACATATAATTCCATGCATAATTATATACAATTATAGCATATCACAATTAAGCATAGATAAACACATTAATCAGCACAGAAAAAGACATAATAGAACACTTATCTTTTCATAAAGGCATCGATTATCTGTAGACCTTAGAGGTTCCACCCAGCCATAGACATTGTTGTTCTAAAACTCTCAACAGTAGGTCACCCTGAGCTTGGTTATGACTCTACCAGGACAAAGGCTACCTAAGCCAACTATGGTCTAACAGTCAACACAACAAATGGCTAGGCCAAGGTACCAACTACAACAATTTTTCCAACCTAAAGTCTCTCATTCCCCATCAGCCTACACAACCCAAGGAAATGTTACCCCTTCTTTGCACCACAGTCCCTTGGGCTGTCCCACTTCTCTTCCAAGGCTGCATCACAGGCCAACCAAGAAGTCTTAGAGAGTTGTGGCTCCAGGAACTCTGATTTCTATAATGTCCACACACCCTCTAGACCTCACACCCAAGGAAACATATTCCCAACAATTCTCCCTCTAGAGCTCCAGCCTTCTCCAAGGCAACCTAAGGAGAATTGCACACCTAAATCCACCTAGGATTCACAGGGTTCACAAGGTAGCAGATTCATAATGGATTCTCAACTCACACCCCACAAACAATGGTAAGAATGACCAGGAAATGAAGGATTACCAAACTTCAAATAGGCATGTTCTCTTTTTGGCAAGTGGCATTCAAAGAATTACTCATTCACCACTTGGGAACTCATTCTCCCACTTGAGAACTCGGGATAAAATCATAACTTAAGACTTGGGAATATATTATTATATTCTTGGGCTTAAGACTCCTTGACTTAGTTCCTTTCCTTAAGCCCTTAGCCCCTTTTCCCTCTCATGGAATCCTATCCCCCCATACTCTCTATCTAACTTGGTTTGCAACAGTGATGTATTTTATTAATATATCCACGTGTAATTACAATTTACAATGCCAAGCCCACCAACCTTTCAACATACAAGCACATTGGCCTACTATCACATAAGCACTCTATCCCAAAACATAATTACATGGGCACTCTAGACCAAAATCCATATTAGCTCACCAGCCTATACAACATGTGTACATATACATATTTACAACATGTGGATCAATTTGGGGGTATTACATTGGATAGGGTTCAATGGATCCCATGAGTTAATACCTACAATAAGGAGGAAATATTAAGCATATTTTGGGGAGAGGGTCTAGTAACCCAACTCAAATGAGGGTTCTGAGTGCCTAAAATTGGTGTGCTACACCTCGTGTACAATGTTTCCCCATAGGCATCCCACATGTATTCATGCACAACCATAATACAAAAGAAAGGACATCCAAGGTCCACTTATGTATGCTAGTCCTACCATAAGAAAGTTCTTTCATATCTAAAATATGCAGAATATTTTGAAGTTGTCCCATTGGGTTTTCCATAATCCCAGATCGAGACAAGGGGGGCTACTACAAGCCAACAAGACATAAGTGTGATACGTGCCACACAGTTCAAAGATTTGTCGTAGAAAGTATGGCTCATATGAGACGTGGAGCCCAACTCGTCCAGGTGTGGTCGAGGAGGTGTTATGGCTCAATTTAACTAAGTGTTGGTGCAGAGCAGAGTTTAACAAAAGATGAATCTACAAAAGTAGTAAAATCATAGAACCCTAATTAGTATGCAATTTCCAAAAACCATGAGTACGCATAGTTGAGGAGTCATCTCATATATCCTCTATGCCCAATTTTCTAGATATTTTACTCAAGTCTCTAAAGATGCAAACTCTTTTGAAATTTATTGGTGTGAGTGGGTTACATCAAGAAGATTCCCTAATATATTATGGAATCTTCTGTAACAACTCTAGCCATCTATATATATGAGGCATGTAATGCAATTAGACAGGTTTGAAAGATTAAAGAGTTTGTTTTTGTTATGATTTCTCGATTACTGCTCTACATCAAACTTATGTAATATCATGCATGTCGTTAATACAATGGATCATTATTCTTTCTATGTGTTTATGTTTGTACTGTATCTGGATGATATATGTGTGTTTGTTATTGATTGGAATGTTGTTAGTTCTAGTTTAAATGAATGCAATCAAACTCATAAGGAATGCAATCCCCACTAAATTTCTAACACTCTCAACCTTAATCACATAGAAACTATCAAGTGTGCCTTGGGTGAGAGTCGGTGAGACCTCCTTCATCTCAAAATTTTGAATGTGTCGATGCATTAGACTACAATGGACCGTTGTTGGACACCTTCTATGGACCCACATCTATTAAAGAGCCAACAATATGTATACTTGAAATGGATAGTCAAATCCATAATTGAGGCAATCCTTAATAGTCCACCTTGTGCACAAAGTACAAATATGATCATTGACTCATCCTTGGAATTTAGGTCGATCGTGATAAGTTATGAATTGGTCAAATTTGACCACTAGCTTGGGCATGTTGCTAATTGTGTTGTCCCAGTTAGACTTAATAACCCACTAATGTATATGTGTGGTCCCTTTTAGTTACAATGTTTCACTTATGTGGTGTTCCAAGTTGTCATTGACTTGGCACGAGGATTCATATATGCAAACAAGTTGGCATCAAAAATGTTTGGTGCTATCACATAAGTTCTAGCATAATAAGAGTCAAGGTCTAAGCTAGCATTAGCTCTTGGTGCGACATTGAGGTCTTCACAATGGGCACAAAGCCAAGGACCCAAGCCATAATAAAATACCTTTGAATGGAATAATTGGCTTGGGAGTGGGATATGGACCTGATTTTGAGGTTAAACACGAGGGAAGAGTCTCTCTGTCCAAGTTTAAATGGTTTGGGGCCAAATTCCAGTGGCTTGGGGATCCAAAGGAGCTACTTCTAATGCACATGGAACATGAATGGACACCCATACAACAAGAAAAAACCTTCCAAAGGAAGTTTTTGCTGAGGAGTGGAATACAAGATTGATTACAAGGTTTGGCGAATCAAATAAGGTTTTATTTGTCAAATACATGCTTTGGGGCTAGAATTTAATGCCTTAGGCAGAAAAGAAGACACTTCTAATGCACATGAGGAATGGACAGGGACCCGAAACATGAGACAACCTCTCTGAATGAAACCTTTGGCATGGAAATGGGATACATAGTCTTTTCCACTAAAACACTCTTCAAGGACAAAATATGGTAGATTCAACCCTAAAGGAGATCACTCTAAAGCACGTGGGCCATGAATAGGGACCACGATAATGAGGCTAGCCCTCTAGATGGAATCTTTTCCATGGGAGTGGGACATTGTCTTGATTATGAGGTATGGTGCACCAATGAAGGGTATCAATGACCAAGATATGCTTCGAGATCAAAATATAGGGGTTTGGGCCCCAAAAAAGATACTTATAAGGTACATGGGCCGTGAACGAGGACCTGGAACACAAGGTAGGCCCTCTATAAATGGAATCCTTTCCCTAGGAGTTGGATACAATATTAACTTTAAGGTATGGCGCTCCAGAGAAGGGTCACTTTTCCCAAGACATGCTTCTAGGATACACCCCTAAATAAAAAATGTCAAGGCACATAGTCCATGAACAAGGGCCTAGACCACAAGAGAAACCATCTAGATGAGATATTTAGCCTGGGAGAGGGATATTTTTCCAATTCCATGGTTTGTTGCACCAAGGAAGGGTCTCCTTGGTCAATACATGATTTAAGGTTGAAACCTAAAGGATTGGGCCATAAACAAACTACTTCTAAGGCACACGGTCCATGAACGAGGATATTAACCACAATACAAACCCTCTAGATGGAAACTTTGGCTTGGGAATGGGATATAGGATTTATTAGCTTTGGAACAATGGGAAAGGGTCTCCTCCCCCAAAACATGCTTTGGTGCCAAAATACGATGGCTTGGCCCTAAAGGATACTTTTTTAAAGCACATGGGGTATGAACAAGGACCTAGATCATGAGACAAACCCTTTGGATGGAATATTTGGCCTAGGAATAGGATATAGTGAAATATTTTAGGTATATAATACCAAAAAAGGGTCTCCTTGCTAAATACATGCTTCATAGATGCGATGGCTTGGGCCCTAAAGGAGCTATATGTAAAGTGTATGGGCCATAAATGGGACCCAAACCACAATACATGGCCTTTGAATGATATATTTGACCTAGGAGTGGGATACGATCCTGATTCTAATGTCTAGCACACTGACAAAGGGCCTCCTATGCTAGGACATGCTTTGAGGCCAAATTCAATGGCTTAGATCCTAAATAAGTTATTTCCAAGGCACATGGGCCATGAATGGGGACCCAAAGCACAAGACAAGCCCATTGTATGAAATCTTTGGCATGGGAGTGGAATATAGGTTGACTTCAAAGTTTGGCACACTAGGGAAGGGTCTCCTCACCCAAAATATGCTTTAGATCACATTAAGGTTGGGTTGGTTCACTAAGGACATGGTTCAAGGATGAAAATCAAAAGCTTAGACACCATACACTACTTTTAAGGCTCATGGGCCATGCATGAGGCCCCATCAACAAGAAAGGCTCTCAAGAAGGAATCTTTACCAAGTAATTGTGTATGGTCGTAATTTTGAGGATTGACACATAGGGATGGGTCTCCTCATCCAAGGCATTGTTTAAAAACAAAAACTAGGATCTTAGGTCCTCCACATTTCTATTAAGGATCATGGGCCAATCATAGGAATTCAACCATCAAAAAAGACCTCCAAAAGAAATATTTTCCACACAAGTGGCATACAATCCTAATTTTGACGTTTGTCACACTAGGAATGAGGCCTTTTCACCAATACATCACTAAGAAAAACACTAGGGTCTTCAACACTAAACACTACTATTAGGTTATTAGGTTATGGGCCATGCATTGTGTCCCAAATTATAACATGAACTCTCTAGAAGGAATCTTTGTATCATTAGTGAGATACCAAACCAATTCTAAGGTTCATCTCACTAAGCGCAAGTCTCCTATGCTTCAAGGACAAAAACAAGGGGCTTAAGCCCTAAATGTCGCTTCTATGGCTCAATGGCCATATATTGGAACTTGGAGAATGACATAGATCATTCGAAAGAAATATTTGGACCACAAGTCATCTAAGAACTAAATTTTAAGATTCGCCCTATCAAGAACATGTCTCTTATAGAGTATGACAAGCTTCAAGGCTAGTAGTTAGGGTCTTAAGCCCTAAATGTTGCTTTTTATGGCTAGTTGGCCATGCACAAGGTCCCATACCAAGATGCACACCCTCTACAAGTACTATTTGGGAAATGAGTAGAATAAGAGGCCTATGAAATGCTTATCATCAAATTTCATTCGTTTGGGACCGCAAAAATGGGTATTGTGGCCTAAGACATGGTTCAACCTCAAAATCCAAGGAATTCAAATAAAACCATTTATCTTATGTATCCTAGAGAGTGCACAAAAATATGACCAAAAGACCCTTATTTCTTCAACATTAACCATTTATATGCATATCTTATATAGACAATTTCTCCCAAACAATAAAGGCCATGTTTATGGAATCATTGGACTAATAGAGAAATATAGGCCTCTTAATGGTGTTGTTAGGAAGATACAAAGCTTCATTATATGTGCTCAAAATGTTTAACTAGTGCTTGTCACGAAATCATATGGACAAATATCCCAAATAAATTATTTCTTGTATTTTTTTATTTTTTTCTTCAAAATGCATTATTTAAATATTATTTTTGATGGGATGGAACATTCAAAGTTATTCATACTTACACATTTATTTATCAAACCAATAAAACCGGTAATTAATATATATGAACAACACTTTGGAATGTGGACCTTGTGTAATTAATATATATGAACAACATATGGAGGGTCACTTTCCCATGATCGATTGTTTTTTTAAATTACAATGAACAACACTTTGGAATGTGGACCTTGTGAATATATGAACATGATGGTTAATGCTTTGATTACTTCTTTAGTTTGATATCTGAATAGTGGCTTTTTATTCCAAGGAGCCTCCTCACTTTGTTATCATCTCATCTACTAGGGAGTGGTCCTGCATCTGTTTGACTTCTACTACATTGCAAGAAGAGATGAAAGCTAAAGCCATTTGAAAATGGGATGAGTTGCCCATATTCGTTCATTCATTTTGCTACAACATCATAGGGATTTTGGATTAGATTAAACTTTTTTAGTTTGCACATACATTACACAACACCTTATAAGTTTGCACGGCCATTGGGTTGAAAATTTTTAAGTAATCTAGGGTGTTCAATATATGTTATTGTAACTCTATAGCCCACGACATTTTGGTGCCATTTTCGAGGAGGTTGCCAAACATTATATTAGAATAATCTGAAAATTGTTGTTAAAAAAAATCACATATTGGATGCATATAATAGGTTGCACGCATCGACATAAGGATAACTTTGGATGTTCTCTACCAAAAACTCATATTATAGTGCAAATCAGGCTAGGAATAGTGGCCTAGTATGACAACATGAAGATTTTGAAGAACTTTTCAAGCAACCCATTGAAGAAAACCCAACAAACATCCAACAGATTATTGAAGAGTTTGTTGAAGATTCTAACAAAGGAGAGCACTTTGCTGCTAGGGTTTTTATATATAGTTTTCACTCTGAGATAAGAGTTGAAGTT
This sequence comes from Picea mariana, assembly GCA_032191745.1. Taxonomy (NCBI): domain Eukaryota; kingdom Viridiplantae; phylum Streptophyta; class Pinopsida; order Pinales; family Pinaceae; genus Picea; species Picea mariana. The sequence goes on along the minus strand of JASDQU010216325.1, from coordinate 8,678 downwards.
AGAGAATAATTACCATCCACGAATATCATGGCAGGAGAAGAATAACCTGATGCTTTTCAATTTTTGATTCATAAAACTAAAGAGGAAACAAAAATGAAGAACATAAATCCTTTTGTTCTTCCCGATTTCCATGGGAAGACTATTGAAGACCTAGATACTTTTGTCTTTGAGTTTGAAGTTCTCTATAGAATGTATGACTATGAAACAGATGCCCAAAAGTTAAGACTCTTCCTTTCCACACTCAAGGAGGAAACTTTAAGATGGTTCATGAAACGAGAGAGAAATATTGTCAATAAAAGAATGATACCTTCATTGAAAAATATAGAGATTATTGTAAATCCCAAGACGTCACGAATGAGATATCTCAAATAGTCTAAAGAGAAAATGAATCCTTAGCGGATTATAATGAAAGGTTCTAGCTTAGCTATAAGAGATCTATAAGATAGTCCCTTAAATTAGTACCCCTTAGAGCTATAAAAGAGGACCTAATAGAAAGCTTGAACCTCCTTGAAAATGGTGATATATTTCAACTGTTATATGAGGACATAAAGAAATTTTTCAATAAGTACTCTAGAGTTGCAAGCAAAAATAATAGAGGTTGGATAAATATTGTTGCACTGTCATCAAGCGCAACAACAAAAAATCTCGCAAAGTTAGAATTGAGACCTTACTGGAGGACATGAAGACTGATATACTACATTCACTAGCTATGTAATTAGATGCCATGCAAATAAAAAGGAAAGGGGAAGAGGTTGAAAAGGATCTAGATTTTTTCTACCCTAAATGCACAAGGAAGAATGTCAAGAATGTCCATTAAACATAGCAAATGGCTTGTGGAATGTGTGAGGAGAATCATCAAACAAGTAAATGTCCAACCCTACACATATTAAAGGTTGTGTACCAAGGAGAAGAGGATAATATGGAGTATTTTTTCTTCATCAATCAAATAAGGAAAGGGCCACCAAGACAATTTAGCAAGGTGTGTCTTATTCACATCCTCGGTGTTTCAATTGTGCTTATAATAATTAGATGCACACTCCTCCTACAAACTGGTACCCTCCTAACTATTTGAACTGGAAAATGAAAAATCAAATGCCACAACAATGGAAGTATCATCTTCGGACTCAACCTTTTCCATTTCAACCTTCACAATAGTCTCATGGCAAACAAACCAACCCTCCACAGTCTTGGAGACCTCAAGGACAACAAAAGCAAGCCTTGTTTGTTGTGGAGCCTGATTATATTCTTGATTCAAAGATTTGTTTCAACCATGTTTGGATCCCATTTTCTGATGGGGGGGATTTCCCCCCCACTATTGTCATCACCCCCCTAGCAGGGGATTCGGGGGCAGTGCCCCTGAAGCAAAATTTTGAGAAAAATTACCTTGTAAAATATTGTAATTTCATAGTCAATTTGGACTATTCATTATAAGGTCGCAGATCTGACGGTCGAAGTTATGTTAGCGATTTTTTCTCTAGAAAGAAACCCTCTTTTTCTATGAGGGCATTGTATTGCGACTGTGGATGAGATTGAATATTGTATTCTAAGAGAAGAGACCGTGAGAGAAAGAAGAGGAATTTACAATGGATGTGTTGTAGGTTTTATCCCTTCATTTGTTGGATAATAATAAAGGAAGGACCTGAAAATTTATTTGGTGGATGTAGCCCACACTGGGTGAACCATGTATATCTGTGTCTCTATTGTATTGTGTATCTTTTGTGTTTTATTTCTGCAGTTTTATTTTATTGCTCCACGATCCTATTTTTCTAACATTGTTTCCACCCCTACATATCCTTCACCCCTTACAAAAAACACTACCTATCAATTCCCTAAATAGCCACAAATCCTTACCCAAACACTAGCAGACCCCAACAATAGAGAGGTCCAACAGTCTATAATATTGTGATGGCAAACTATCCAACCTACTCATTACATTAATTGGAATTAAATGAGCTACATATTTAGTTAGGAAAAGTGGTGGTATCGTGTTTGACTCTTCTTATTGATGAACCAATGGAAGATGAACCCCCCAAAGAGAAACAAATCCAAGAAAAAAACTAGCAATCCCCTCAACAAAAAACCCCGCTTTATCTGGAGGGCTTAGAATAGAAGAAAACCTATGCTCACTCCAAAAATGAACTTCTAGGGGAATTGAAAAACATGTGGGTAAAAATACCTCTTTTGCATGCTATCAAAGATTCCCCATTTACAAAAAATCATCAAGGAACTGTACATAAAGAAACTCGGAAGGAAGAAAAGAGATTTTCCTACCATCAATTTTGTAGGGAAACTTATTGACCTTGTGTTGGGAAAAAAAATACCCCCAACTATTTCGATTGAGGTAGCCTTGAGGTAGATGTTTACATTAATAAGTGTTTGATCCATAACACCCCAATAGACTTAGGGAAGCAATTAATGTAATCACTAATGACACTATGCTTAAGTTAAACTTGAGAGAATTATTGAGACATAGACCCATTGTCCTTCAACTTGTAGATAGATCTTTTGTTGTCCTGGAGAGAGTGTTTGTTAAGCCCTATATATTGATTTATTACATTTTTATTGTTATATTAGTGTTGTCCTTATTGTTCATCTAGACCCTTTAATTGTAATTGTTCCCTTTGTCTCACACACACACACACACACACACACACCAAGGAGATCTAGTTTTGGAAAGCATCTCATCTTGTACATTTGTTATATTGTAAAAGGAGGTTTCCCCCTCGAAGATGCTTCTCACTCATTATTATATCCATTTCTCAAGGCATGGAGTTACTTATCTTTCTATTTTTATGATATTTGAGTGTTTGTTTCCTAAAATTTGGTACTAGAGCATATGAACCTTGGGTTTGGCTCTTACAAACGAGTCATCTAGGTATTTTCACTATAAAAATTTTTATGGAGAGTTTCAAAACGTGAAATTTTTAAGAAACTAAGGAGACATAGAGAAGTACATGTGGTCAAAATTTTAGGATTTGGTTCACTATACCTTTGGATATATAGCCCATGAAAATTAGGGTTTTACACTAGTCCTGAAATTAGTCTCAAACGATCCATCTTGGAATTTTCACTATAAATGTTTCTGAGATGTTTCAAAAAGCGAAAGTCTTTGGAGAATAAGGATACATGTCGAAGTATTTATGGTTAAAAATTCATTTTTTGGTTCGCTATAATTTCAAAAATACAAGTTGTGGAAATTAGGGCTTTTGACTAGTCTTGAAAGTAATCTCAAACAAGTGTTCTTGGTAAAAATTTCATATATAAATCTGGAAAAGTCCAAATTGAGTGATACTAGTTCCATTGGAAAGAATACAAACTATGGTATTTAAGCTACAAATTTCAAAAGTAGATCTGAAAAATTGGACACATGGTATGTCGTACAAGTTCTCTCTCTTTGAAGGGACAAAACCAACACGCTTTGGGAAAGTTACCATAACTTTCTCTTGGCACATTGGAATTTCGTCAAACCTACAGAAAAAAAATTTAGACGCAAAGGGGACAAAATTTTAGAATACTCTAGGAGAAAATTTAGCTAACAAGACAATCTACAAACCATGGTTTTTAAAGGTATGTTACCTTCAAATTAGCATAATTGTTAGTTAAGATATTTAGACACTTAGGAGTTAGTTAAGATCTACTTGGCCTAATGTGTCGTTAGGTAAAAGTGTGTTTCTTAGTGTGTTTCTTTATTATGCATTTGTAGTTAGGAAATCTGACGGTCACGATATGTTCCTGACATAGAGTGATCCGACGGTTCATACTCTCCTTGATCTTAACGACCATTGATTCGTGGCTTAACACCCGATTGGTCCATGATCTCTATTTAAAGAGTATGGAGGGTCACTTTCCCATGATGGTAGGAACTTCACTTCATGGTCTAGGCCAGCACCTAGTCACTGACTAGAGGGGGATCAATTCAACCCATTACCAATGTATCAGAGGTGTTACTACAAAAACAAGTGTTCTTGCGCTCTCTTTGGCTAGGTATAGCAAATGCAAATAGAGCAAGAGAAGGATTAAGCCACCAATGTGGCCTACAATTTTGGTGAAGGCTAGCAAGAAGCGCGAGTGTAACACACCCTAGACTCACTTCTAGGCATATGTCACTAAAATCCAAACTCTATCACATGCAAAAAAAATTGAAATTTCTCTTACTTAACTCATTAATACTCTGGTACCATTAATTAATTAATTCCAACCTTCCTAAAGGCTCATATAACCTTATTTTAAGCTCTGGGTACCAATTCATGACAGACCGAGACCCTTGTCCAGGCTTTGATACCAATTGTACTAATATGCCTTGCATATGAAACAATTATGCAATCCTAACACCATATAATTCCATGCATAATTATATACAATTATAGCATATCACAATTAAGCATAGATAAACACACATTAATCAACACAGAAAAAGACATAATAGAACACTTATCTTTTCATAAAGGCATCGATTGTCTGTAGACCTTAGAGGTTCCACCCAGCCATAGAAATTGTTGTTCTAAAATTCTCAACAGTAGGTCACCCTGAGTTGGGTTATGACTCCACCAGGACAAAGGCTACCTAAGACAACTATGGTCTAACAGTCAACATAACAAATGGCTAGGCCAAGGTACCAACTACAACAATTTTTCCAACCTAAAGTCTCTCATTCCCCATCAACCTACACAACCCAAGGAAATGTTACCCCTTCTTTGCACCACAATCCCTTGGGCTGTCCCACTTCCCTTCCAAGGCTCCATCACAGGCCAACCAAGAAATCTTAGAGAGTTGTGGCTCCAAGAACTCGGATTGCTATAATGGAGTCTCCAGGCACCCTCTAGACCTCACACCCAAGGAAACATATTCTCAACAATTCTCCCTCTCGGGCTCCAGCCTTCTCCAAGGCAACCCAAGGAGAATTGCACACCTAAATCCACCTAGGATTCACGGGGTTCACAAGGTAGCAGGTTCATAATGGATTCTCAACTCACACCCCACAAACAATGGTAAAAATGACCAGGAAATGATGGATTACCAAACTTCAAATATGCATGTTCTCTTTTTGGCAAGTGGCATTCAAAGAACTACTCATTCTCCCACTTGAGAACTCAGGATAAAATCATAACTTAAGACTTGGGAATATATTATTATATTCTTGGGCTTAAGCCTCCTTGACTTAGTTTCTTTCCTTAAGCCCTTAGCCCCCTTTCCCTCTCATGCAATCCTATCCCCCCATACTCTCTATCTAACTTGGTCTGCAACAGTGATGTATTTTATTAATATATCCAAGTGTAATTACAATTTACAATGCCAAGCCCACCAACCTTTCAACATCCAAGCACATCGGCCTACTATCACATAAGCACTCTAGCCCAAAACATAATTACATGGGCACTCTGGACCAAAATCCATATTAGCTCACCAGCCTATACAACATGTGTACATATACATATTTACAACATGTGGATCAATTTGGGGGTATTACAGTGGATAGGGTTCAATGGATCCCATGAGTTAATACCTACCATAAGGAGGAAATATTAAGCATATTTTGGGGAGAGGGTCTAGTAACCCGACTCAAATGAGGGTTATGAGTGCCTAAAATTGGTGTGCTACACCTCGTGTACAATGTTTCCCCATAGGCATACCACATGTAGTCATGCACAACCATAATACAAAAGAAAGGACATCCAAGGTCCACTTATGTATGCTAGTCCTACCATAATAAAGTTCTTTCATATCTAAAATCTGCAGAATATTTTGAAGTTGTCCCATTGGGTTTTCCATAATCGCAGATCGAGACAAGGGGGGCTACTACAAGCCAACAAGACATAAGTGTGATACGTGCCACACAGTTCAAAGATTTGTCATAGAAAGTATGGCTCATGTGAGACGTGGAACCCAACTCGTCCAGGTGTGGTCGAGGAGTTGTTATGGCTCAATTTAACTAAGTGTTGGTGCAGAGCAAAGTTTAACAAAAGATGAATCTACAAAAGTAGTAGAATCGTAGAACCCTAATTAGTATGCAATTTCCAAAAACCATGAGTACGCATAGTTGAGGAGTCATCTCATATATCCTCTATGCCCAATTTTCTAGATATTTTACTCAAGTCTCTAAAGATGCAAACTCTTTTGAAATCTATTGGTGTGAGTGGGTTACATCAAGAAGATTCCCTAATCTATTATGGAATCTTCTGTAACAACTCTAGCCATCTATATATATGAGGCATGTAATGCAATTAGATATGTTTGAAAGATTAAAGAGTTTGTTTTTGTTATGATTTCTCGATTACTGCTCTACATCAAAGTTATGTAATATCATGCATGTCGTTAATACAATGGATCATTATTCTTCCTATGTGTTTATGTTTGTACTGTATCTGGATGATATATGTGTGTTTGTTATTAATTTGAATGTTGCTAGTTCTAGTTTAAATGAATGCAATCAAACTCATAAGGAATGCAATCTCCAGTAAATTTCTAACACTCTCAACCTTAATCACATAGAAACTATCAAGTGTGCCTTGGGTGAGAGTCGGTGAGACCTCCTTCATCTCAAAATTTTGAATATGTTAAGGCATTAGACTACAATGGACCGTTGTTGGACACCTTCTATGGACCCACATCTATTAAAGAGCCAACAATATGTATACTTGAAATGGATAGTCAAATCCATAATTGAGGCAATCCTTAATAGTCCACCTTGTGCACAAAGTACAAATATGATCATTGACTCATCCTTGGAATTTAGGTCGATCGTGATAAGTTATGAATTGGTCAAATTTGACCACTAGCTTGGGCATGTTGCTAATTGTGTTGTCCCAGTTAGACTTAATAACCCACTAATGTATATGTGTGGTCCCTTTTAGTTACAATGTTTCACTTATGTGGTGTTCCAAGTTGTCATTGACTTGGCACGAGGATTCATATATGCAAACAAGTTGGCATCAAAAAAGTTTGGTGCTATCACATAATTTCTAGCATAATAAGAGTCAAGGTCTAAGCTAGCATTAGCTCTTGGTGCGACATTGAGGTCTTCACAATGGGCACAAAGCCAAGGACCCAAGCCATAATAAAATACCTTTGAATGGAATAATTGGCTTGGGAGTGGAATATGGACCTGATTTCGAGGTTAAACACGAGGGAAGAGTCTCTCTGTCCAAGTTTAAATGGTTTGGGGCCAAATTCCGGTGGCTTGGGGCTCCAAAGGAGCTACTTCTAATGCACATGGAACATGAATGGACACCCATACAACAAGAAAAAACCTTCCAAAGGATTTTTTTTCTCAGGAGTGGAATACAAGATTGATTACAAGGTTTGGTGAATCAAATAAGGTTTTATTTGTCAAATACATGCTTTGGGGGCAGAATTCCATGCCTTAGGCCGAAAAGAAGACACTTCTAATGCACACGAGGAATGGACAGGGACCCAAAACATGAGACAACCTCTCTGAATGAAACCTTTGGCATGGGAATGGGATACACAGTCTTTTCCACTAAAACACTCTTCAAGGACAAAATATGGTAGCTTCAACCCTAAAGAAGATCTCTCTAAAGCACGTGGGCCATGAATAGGGACCATGATAATGAGGCAAGCCCTCTAGATGGAATTTTTTCCATGGGAGTGGGACATTGTCTTGATTATGAGGTATGGTGCACCAATGAAGGGTATCAATGACCAAGATATGCTTCAAGATCAAAATATAGGGGTTTGGGTCCCAAACAAGATACTTATAAGGTACATGGTCCATGAACAAGGTCCTAGAACACAAGGTAGGCCCTCTATAAATGGAATCCTTTCCCTAGGAGTTGGATACAATATTAACTTTAAGGTATGGCGCTCCAGAGAAGGGTCACTTTTCCCAAGACATGCTTCTAGGATACACCCCTAAATGAGAAACGTCCAAGGCACATGGTCCATGAACAAGGGCCTAGACCACAAGAGAAACCATCTAGATGAGATATTTAGCCTGGGAGAGGGATATTTTTCCAATTCCATGGTTTGTTGCACGAGGAAAGGGTCTACTTGGTCAATACATGATTTAAGGTTGAAACCTAAAGGATTGGGCTATAAACAAACTACTTCTAAGGCACACGGTCCATGAACGAGGATATTAACCACAATACAAACCCTCTAGATGGAAACTTTGGCTTGGGAATAGGATATAGGATTTATTAGCTTTGGAACAATGGGAAAGGGTCTCCTCCCCCAAAACATGCTTTGGTGCCAAAATACGATGGCTTGGCCCTAAAGGATACTTTTTTAAAGCACATGGAATATGAACAAGGACCCAAATCATGAGACAAACCCTTTGGATGGAATATTTGGCCTAGGAATAGGATGTAGTGAAAGATTTTAGGTATATAATACCAAAAAAGGGTCTCCTTGCTAAATACATGCTTCATGGATGCGATGGCTTGGGCCCTAAAGGAGCTATATGTAAAGTGTATGGGCCATAAATGGGACCCAAACCACAATACATGTCCTTTGAATGATATATTTGACCTAGGAGTGGGATACGATCCTGATTCTAATGTCTAGCACACTGACAAAGGGCCTCCTATGCTAGGACATGCTTTGAGGCCAAATTCAATGGCTTAGGTCCTAAATAAGCTATTTCCAAGGCACATGGGCCATGAATGGGGACCCAAAGCACAAGACAAGCCCATTGTATGAAATCTTTGGCATGGGAGTGG
>JASDQU010216324.1:0-10426 GCA_032191745.1 Picea mariana | reverse complement strand
CTGCACCTCAGTGGCTACCCTGGCCATTTTGCATGCCTAAAACTTAGATTTAATTTATTCGTAGTCGGGTATACTTTATGACATCATATTAAATGCTCCTAGGCTATCAAAAAATTTAAGGAAGCCAAAACCTGGACCCCATGTCGATGGTGTGGTTGGTTATGTTTCTCATGCCTCTGTAAACCAGTTAGTTCATTAGATGGTTCAGATGTCTATTAAATCAGCTTCTGGTACTAGTTCTCAAACTATCGCGGTCCCTACTCAGACCTTTGAGGTGAATTCAGTGCAATCCATGCAATCGAAGAATCCTCAACAACCTGGAAGAAAGAAGAAAAGGAACAAGAAGAATAATCCTAACGCTAAGAAAGGGAATGCTCCCACCCAAGACACCTAGGAGGGAGGCACTGAGGAGAAAAAGAAGATTTGGTTTCCCTACACGATTTGTGGGGAGGAACACCCTACTCAGTAGTTTCCTCGGAAGGATGAGATCCATATATTTTTGGCACAACAACGGCCCCCCCAACAACTTGATATCTTAACCCATCCTTTCCCCCCTCAACCTCAACATATGATTGCCACAAATCTTGCCCCTCCACAAGAGGGCATGGCAGGTGCCCCTCACCATGAGGGATCTTCCTCGAGTTCTTTTGTGTTCATGTGTGACCAAATGGTCAATTTACAAACTTGATCCAAAAACTATGAAATTCCCGAGCCTTCCCACGTCGCACCCAAATAAGCATCTTCTTCTAGCTTGGTGGCCCTCTTCATAATGAGAAGCCATCCTTTGACAAACTTCTTCACCCCATGAAGGACGTTCTTTGATGCACGACACATAATATAAATACACGAGCTACCCACAACTACAGTATTGTGGAAGACTTATCCCAAGCACCATGTGTCATGTCTTCTCTCGAAGTTCTCCAAATATACCTAATGCAACGAAAAGCCTTGTTTTCTACCATAGGCGAGGTCGATCCCTCAAAGTCGAGCTTAATAACTTTTGAAACTGCTCATGTTACTCATAGACTCTACCATCAAGTATCCTTACAACTCAAAGTGAAAATGATGGGTAAAAACATCTTCTGAACCATGGTCGATGAAGGAGCTGTGACTTGCAGAGGGTCTATTTCTTGCTGGAAGTCCATTGGCTCTCCTAAGCTCGATACATCTGTGAAAATTTTGTCAGAATTCAATGGGCATATGTTCCAACCCCATGGAATAATCACCACCTTACCAATCAATTTAGGTGGTAATACTATCTTTGTTGTTGTGGAGGGTGTCGATGCACCTCTTGAGTACAATTTGTTACTCAAGCGTACTTGGTTCTACAAGATGACTACAACTATATCGTCATTCTTTACGGTCTTATGCTTCCCTCATCAAGGGAAAATACTGATGATTGATCAGTTGGCATTTTGTACTCCAGACATTGGATCCAATGTGAGGTCTAATGTGCCCTTTTTCAATGATACCCAACAATCTTATATGAACATTGGTGTGGGGATGTTCAAAGATCCTTCACTTATGGGAGTATTTTCTCTTCCCCCACCATATCCTACTGCAAACATTTCTCATATCAACATGATTTCATCATTTACTAGTGGATCCATTGGGTCTTCTGATCCTTGGGTGGTATTTCACCCTAAGGATATTCATTCTTTTGGAGATTCCATGTCGCTTACTCCAGTTGAGATTATTTATCAAGCGATCTAGTTGGTGTCTATTGGCCTTGATTTGGATTCCATTCACGATGAGGGATCCGATCAATACCCAAATCCCTCTTGGGTTGTAAATCCTCTTCCTATTTCAAATGAATTCCTTGATCTTGAACTTCCATCCGATGAAGTTATCGTGGAGGTCATGGATTCACCTGATATGCCATGGGAAGATGTATACCATCGCGCATATTTTATTTTCGATTTGAAACAATTTGAGGATGACATTCAAAATCCTGTAGGCACCGTTCGTGTTCAATGGCCCCAATCTCCCATTGAACACGAACGGTGCCTACAAGATTTTGAATGTCATCCTCAAATTGTTTCAAATCGAAAAAAAATGGATTTATCATAAGGGAATTTGGAAAACATCTCAAAAAATATACCCATTGACATTTACCAGAAGCCATGTGTCATGGAACACATTTTGATAGGTGTTGATTGTTCATCCCAAGAAATTGAAACATACATGGCCCTATTCAAATAATTACTTGATGTTTTTTCTTGGTCCTATGAAGATATGCTTGGTATTGACCCCGATATTATTGAGCATGAAATCAAGATGTATCAAGAAGCCAAGTCGGTCTTACAAAAGCTCTGACCAGTCAATCTGAAGAAAGAAATTTCCATCAAGGTGGAGGTCGAATAATGTCGATGTGCACAGTATATCTATCGGGTTCGCTTGACCGAATGGGTTTCTAACATATTTCCGATCACTAAGAAACATGGCACAATTAGGTTTTGTGTCAATTATAGGTATTTGAACAAGGCTTGTCCAAAGGATAATTATCCAACTCCATTCATTGATCAAATAATCGATGAGTGTGTCGGTAGTGAAATATTCTCGTTTGTGGATGGTTTCTCCGACTATAATCAAACTCATATCAAACTGGAAGATCAACACAAGAATGCCTTCATTTTTACTTAGGGTACTTTTGCTTATCATAAGCTTCCTTTTGGTGTCAAAAATGTTGGAGCCACCTTCCAACAGGCCATGTCATATGCTTTCCATGACATCAAACAAATTGCAGAAGCATACTTTGATGATTTTTCTGCTCATTCCAAGCAATGCGAGGATCATCCTGGTCACTTGCGAGCCATTTTCACCCGGTGTTGATACTATAATATATGTTTGAATCCACATAAATGCATATTTTGTGTGGTGTCTGGGAGACTGCTAGGCTTCATTTTTTCCAAGTATGGGATCCTAGTATATCCTTTGAAGGTCGAGGCTATTGTCAATTTTCCTCCTCCTCGCACTATTAGCCAACTCCAAAATTTGCAAGGAAAGGAAAACTTTTTGCGTAGATTAATTGATAACTATGATGAGATCACAAAAGGTTTTATGTGATTTTTGAAGAAGGGTGTACCTTTTGTGTGGGATGACCATGCTCAAATATTATTCGACACCTCGAAGAAGTCCTTGATGTCGATTTCCTTATTGAGCCCTGTCGACTATGGTCAATACTTCTTTCTCTATCTTACAGCCTCTGAATCCACCATTGGCATGGTGCTCGTCCAGGAGGACGATGCACAATGAGAGAACATAATGTATTATATTAGAAAAGGAATTATTGGTCCCGAGCTTCGATACTCCCATGTTTAAAAGTTGGCCTTGGCAACAATATATGATGTCCAACATTTACGTCACTACATATTGTTGCAGAAAACCATTGTCATTTCTAATTCCAACCTGATGCAGCACAGCCTCAGTTGTCGGATCATTGGGGGAAAGTACTCAAAGTGGATTATGATCCTCCAAGGGTTTGACCTGGAGTTTCTCTCCAAGTCTAAGAAATCTCACCTTCGCAGAGTTGATGTCTAAAGTTCCTTGAGCCAGTGAGGAACCTGTGGTTAATGACTCGTTTCTTGGTGAGTTTTTCTTCCTCATTGACTTGTCCAATCCATGGTATGGATATGTCTTTGTCTACCTCCAGAATCAGTGTTTTCATCCTCATCTTTCTCATGATGAATTTCGACGCATAAGGCACCAAGATAGACACTACATTATCATGGATGACACCCTTTATCGTTGGGGAGTCGATTTGATTCTACGTCATTTCCTTCTTCATGAGGAAGTTGAACGAGTTTTGAATGATTTCTATGTGAGGGCATGTGGAATTCATCTCTCTTGGTTGGCCACTGCCCATAAAATATTGTGCACTGGCTATTTTTGGCCCGTGATCTTCAAAGATTGTATGAATGCGGTTTAGAGTTGTCGTTCCTTTAAAATATTCACTCTAAATATGTGTGCACATCTTGCCCCTTCATCCTATGGTGACCATTGGCCCCTTTATTAAATGGGGGATTGATTTCATGATGTTTAGTCCTACCTCGTCTAATGGTCATGGCTACATCATCATACATATTGACTACTTCACTAAATGGGCCGAGGCTATACCCACCTTTTCTAAAGACAACACCACTACTTCTCTTTTTGTGCTCAATCATATAAATGTTAGGTTTTATGTTCCTAAGACCATAGTGACAGACCATGGGTCCCATTTTCATAACAAGATGATGACCAAATTAGCCTCCAGGTTGGGTTTTTTCCATGAGAACTCAATGCCCTATTACACTTAGGACAATGGCGAGGTAGAAGCTGTCAATAGTGTCCTCAAGACCATGATTCAAAGGATGTTAGGGAAACACAAACAAACTAGCATCTTATGTTATTTTCAACATTATGGGATTACTATACCTCTGCCAAATCTTCCACTAGATTCACACCTTTTCAACTTGTTTACAGTATGGAGGAAGTGTTACCAATTGAATGTGAAATCATGCCATTGAAACTCATCGTAGAATTACTTCCCAATACCTATTTCGAGGAGGAGCGTCTCTTGTATTTGGACCGTCTTGATGAACAATTTTGTGATGCTACTTTCGCCAATGAAACACACAAGAAGCGTTTCAAACCCCAATATGACAAATTTTTCCATGCTCGAGTCTTTTTAGAAGGTGACTTGGTCTTGGTTTACGACTAGGATCATGACACGTTAGGAGCAGGTAAGTTTGAACCCCTTTGGCATGGTCCCTACATTGTTAAACATGTCTTGAAGAGAGGGGCCTACAAGCTATTTGACTATGATGGTAATCCTCTATCGGAGCCCCATAATGGGCTCTACCTTAAAAGAATTTATGCATAGGCCACTCGACTGCATGATTCTTTGTACATAGGTGTGTTTTGATTGGTTTGGAGTGATGTGTTTTGATTTTTGTTTGTGTTTCCTGTCTTGACTAGCTTCTTATCATGCTTTGTACTTGATTTGTAGATGTCATCATCCTCCTCAGTCTACGTGGGATATGTTGATGGTTCCAGCTGTAGTACCCAGAACATAGCTTCCACTGATGAGATCATGAGTTCATGAGGTGTCTACCTTTGGCCTACAACCAATAATATTGTAGAAGTATAGTGTCGTCATTGAACTATTGACTGTAGCGCTAGCCCTTTGAATTCATCATCTAGTTGTTAGATTGAACTCCTAGCTTGTAGTCTCACAGTTGAATAGCACATATAGTGTCAGACATCCTTTCCTTTTGTGTAAGTATCTCAGGGTGCATCTTCTTGAACATACTTTGAGCATATTGAATATTGCCATGTCCAAAAAAGATCTAATGTGTTGGCTAATTTGTTAGCTAATTACCTGTTAGATCAGAATTTGTCTCATTAAATTAAGAAGTTAATCATGCATGTACATAAACATGGGTCATCATTCACAACATTTAAACATCCATAGGTAGCAGTCGAAACAAAACATGTATATATATTGTCGCAAAGTGTGATTACATATTTCCAAGGAAGTGGTGCATATACAAAATTGGGGCTCTACTAGTCTCCTGATAAATAAACATGCTGACTGGCTAATAAATGTGTCTAGTACAAAAAAGGGTGTCATCAACTACTCAATCCTCATGCTGATGGTAGCACAAAACCACCCAATCCACTTTCCAGAGAAGTTGGTGAAAGGGGTGGGAAAAACCTTTAGAGGGTCGCCACATATACGGGGGCATATATTTCTCTAGTGTGGGGGGGACTCCCTTGGTCATACCCTCCAGGTTACATCGAACATGACACAACTCTTCACTGCTACCACCTCCTTCCCCTCCTAACGACTCTTTGTCATTACTACACCGATGATCTCGGCCCCATCCTTCCAAATGCTCTGGTCCTACATCTACAAAAAATGAAACTGTGTCAATATGCACCCACCAAAAACATTATATATGCCAAAATACCAAAAGGAAATTCAAAAATACACTTACTCGTGGGTCCCCATGCCTTACCTAGGGAAAGTGGCAACTTTGGATCCTGGTGAAATTTCATCCCCGTACAAGGGAAATCCTCGATGCTCACGATCTAGCAATGTCGCCAACGAATGAATCCAACACCATAGTGATCTTGATGTTTTTAGTATGCACCCGCCAAAAACATTATATATGTCAAAATACCAAAAAAAAATGGAAATGTGAAAAAATGCAAAAACGCACTTACCCATGGGTCCCCATGCCTCACCTCGAGGAAGTGGAAACTTTGGATCCTAGCAGAATTCCACCCCGCATAAGGGAAATCCTCGATTCACATGATTTGGAAATGCCACTAGTAGGTGAACCCAACCCCATAGTGGTCTTGATGTTGTCCCCTTAGTAGCATCACCATGTACTAGACCCAAAACATCATTCATGGGTCTAAGGGCATGGTGTCTCCCATCACCATCCACGGCCTCAATTGAGGCACCCATTCCAAAAAAACAGTCACTAGAAGGGAGATGTATCTGAACTGCTTATGTTTTCCCTCCTTGCAGTGAGTTAGTTAGCATTTCAGGTTAGCGAGGACTCCCTCGCACTAGTTGAAATTTGTGGGCTCTAAGCACATCAAATCCATCTGCATGTTGGTCCTGGACACTAGATGCAGACCTGTGGACCCGAAATCTCAGGTGATACAAAAGAGGACGGTTTTGAGTGGTATATATGTAATGTCCCGGATTAGGATATTACTACTCATCTTACATGATCCATACCGATATAACTCCTCAATAAAATCCATGATTGATCGCTCATCTCGCCCTAGTGAATAATCGACTCGCCATGGTAATCCTCTTAAGGATAGTCCAGTGAAAAAATATATATCATCCATGTCCACTTGTAGAACCTTTCCCTAAATAATAAAACATTCTTGGTCATGCTCACGGTACCGAACTTGTTGGTCTAGTAAATATTCATGATATCCTAGCACTGGATAGTGGAAAAACTTAAGGAGTCCACACTCCCGGAGAGATGTCAAGGTCATATTATCCCCTTATGTAGCATAATCGTCAAACTCATGGGTTATTTCCTTCCATTCAATCAATATGACCGCATTCCTGCATCCAGGAAACAACAAATCAAGCAACCCATTAGCACCAAAAACCTGTAAACTCGGCCTACTAAACCAAAAAATCCAAAAAAATTGGTTTGATAAACAAACCCTAGAAAATGTGTGCATGGTCGTTTCAATCCAAGGAATTTTCCTTGGACATCGTTGGACGACCCTTACAATTCATGTGATTCCTCATGTGATCAAGATGGGTCATCACATGATGATGACCTGAAAATCGGGCTTAGGGAATCATGCAGCGGGCCTGCGGTCCGTGCGTTTTCTTCCACAAATCATGAGAAAAAAAGACAAGGAAATGCAGAAGAAAGGTTTAAAGTGATTACCTGGATCTGGTAGTTGGTTGAATGCTTGAAGAAAATCTCCACAATGAGCTCCACACCTACTCTTGGAAGAGGGATTTCTCCTCAATCTCTCCACATGCCTCTCTTTCCAAGTGAAGAATGAGTTTTTACCAAAGTGAGTTTTCTTTTATAACCTTTTTGGGAAATAAAAAACTATTTTTCACCATGAGACCAAGTGGGTTTTTATTTTTATTTGAGCTCATTATTTTAATGTCATTTTCACTTTAATTGACCTTGACCTCTAGTCTATGCACCTTGAAAGGATGACAATTTTTTTTATGAATATGGTGACATCCACTGCACTTGAGGTACATGTCTCTAAACTGGCATATAGGGATAGGTTTTTCCCTACATGTTCTGCCTTGCATTATTAATCATCCATACTTTCAGCACTATGCCTTAGGTTTGAACCCAGTTGGTTGTTACTTTAGCCACTCCTTTTTCATGTCGTGACAGGTTTGGTAGTGCCTACCCTTCTTGGGCACCATAGTTAGCACCCAGATTTCCATTTATTGCCCATGCCGTGATTTGTCGTAGGCCCGAGAGCCCTCCTTTATCCTTTCCATGACTTGTATTTGAGCCTCATTATTCTCTCTTCATTTATATCCCGGCCACATCCCATGGGGGTTCTCGAAAATATTTTAATGTTTCTTAATAGTCGCCTATACATTTGTTTCTTGTGTCATGCCTCTCGTTGCTACATCGTTGTTTTCCCACATCTCACTTACCACTATGAAGTAGCCTTGACCATCCACTTCTTGCATTATTTGGCCTCTGTTTTTCATCCACCTACACAGGGAGAGAACGGTTGCTAAGAGTGGACCTCACTTGCTTTTACCACTTGCATTCATTTTTCTTAAGTTGGTTCCATGCGCTTGGAACATAGGAGCATGTTGTTAAGCCACTCATTCTCTCTTGCTAAGTATATTTTTATCTCCTTTTCAAACTCGTAAAAGGAAACGAAAAAGGTATCGATCTTACTTGCATCATTATTTCATGCTCATTGAACCATGAAGGATACCGAGTATATTTGTGGCATCTTTCGTGCTCGTTAAACCATGAAGGAGATGAAAAATACAAAAAAAACAAAAAAGAGTGGGGGGTTTTCACAATTGATCTATTCTTGAAATGGAAACGTCATTCGAGACACCCCTTAACATGGCACATGTTTGATTCCTTCCCATCCATTTGGGTTTTATCTTGCCTAGGAGTCATCCTAGTAATATGAGTCATAGATACTCCTTCAGTTGGTTACTCTTCTAGTCATCATGGAGAGTGCTTCAATGCCTCCTGCATTGTTTCACTATATTCATCTAGCTCTTGTGTCTTGCTGCAAGTTCACTGTTGTGTCATGATATATGTTCAAGGGAAGTTTAAGCCTGAGTCATCCATCTATTGTTTTGTTGATTTTCTTAGTCATCCATCTCTGTGTTAGTTGTGCTTTGTGATACTCTCTCTTCACATCATCTCTCAATGTATGTTTCATGTCGATTGATGGGGGATACATCAAGGCCCTCCTTTGACAAATCTCTTCCTATCGACTTCAATACTAATTAGGAGAGGGATATAGAAACCAACTAGTACCATCGAGCTTGTAGTCCTCAGTGGTAGGAATCCTCGTGATCAACAGTGGGTTTACATCATTGACTACTGATTAATTGATTCTATGAGTGTTCAACATCATCTCATATATTCACACTCACTAGATTTTACTAGGTACCTTGGGTTCCATATTCATCATCAGTGGGTCCCCTCACATCTATTAACAGTATACATCAATGAACAGTAATCAAATGGTTCTGCCATGCTCGACATCATCTCCTCTATTCGCATGATGTAGATTCATACCATTGGGGTTTGGGATGAAGACCTTGGGTTGGGGGGCCACATTCTTCCTTTACAACACCCCCTCCCAAGTTGTGATGGAGTATATCACTTGTATATGAGTACTTTGAATACTTTGGGGGCACTCTCCTCAGTGCTTATTGTCTTTCTGATATCTATATGTTGTGTCATAGATCCACATTATATTTGTTGGTGGCTATAATTGTGTTCATGACATAGATCCACATTGCATTGTCTCATGGATATGATCTTTTTGATGATATGGATCAACTGTGTATTCTTTTGTGGCCATGATCTAGCATTTCATTTCATGGATCTGCAGTGTATTGTTTGGCAACCATGCTCTTTAGAATCTGAGTATGTCTACTTAGGGGGTTTCTCTATATATGCTAGCATCCTTGGTGCTTGATTGCAGGACTTATTTGACTTCTAAACCTCCTTTTCTCTCTCCTCATGTTGCCTCGCATGGACACTATTTTATTGTAATGTATTTCAACCATCCATTCCTTTCTTGACCTCACACATTAGGGGGCATATGTTATAGCCTTAATTTCCACCCTATAGGATAGAAGAGAATCCATGAGAAGATAGAAGCCAAAATACATATTTTTCTTGAGATTTAAGCCCTTTTTGGATATCATTGCTAGACACATAGTAGACAACAAGCGATGATCATCGTTGGTCACTAGTGGGTCAACAAGAAATGACCCCTAAAATTTCTATATTCAGGGAGTTACGAGGAGATAAGCGACGTATGAGTTGTATCTTCATAGAAAGGGCGTAGGAACTCACATCATTCAAGTCTCTAGTTGTCTCTAGAAGATCTAAAAGCTATGCCAAGCCTCCTCCAAATATCCATCTAACAAGGGAAAGTCTTGGGAAAGAAGAGAAAGAATAGAAGAGTATTTTCATGTTGTCCATTTGCAAAGGTGATTTTTCCATCCGTCACAGCCAGAAGTCATAGTTTCCTAGCCTGACCAAGAAGCCAAGGAGAAGCAAGGAGTAAGGAGTCGAGGAAGACTTGGATCTACATCCAAAGGTATGAGAATTTGATGTAATTTCTCTATGATATATAATAGATCATTAGTTTTCTCCCAATTGTTTGTGTTTGATTCATGAATGGGTTGGATCTGATCTTATGAATAATA
>JASDQU010216317.1:19030-29165 GCA_032191745.1 Picea mariana | reverse complement strand
GATGGATTTCTTTGTTGGATTGCCACTGACGGCGAGACACGACTTGATTTTTGTAGTAGTCGACACTCTGACGAAGAGTGCACATTTTATTCATGTGTGTACGAAGTATCAGGAACCTGACATAGCTAGAGTTTTCATCAGCGATATTGTGAGTCTGCATGGCATTCCTAAGAGGATTATATCTTATCAAGGATCAATTTTTACAAGACAATTTTGGACTAGTTTCCAAGAAGCATTGGGAACCCAACTTAACTTTAGTACCGCATATCACCCCAATACAAACAGGCATACAAAGCGAACGAACCAAATTTTGGAGGATATGTTGCATATGTACGTGATGGACCAACAAAAGCGTTGGGAAGAATTCTTGCCACTGGTAGAATTTTCTTATAACAACAGTTATCAAAGCACCATTAAGATGGCGCCTTTCGAGTTTCTTTATGGACGACCGTGTCGTACGCCTTTGAGTTGGGATCAGCTTGAGGGTCAAGCGGGACTAGAAGCGATCCAAGAGATGGAAGATCAAATAAAAACAATAAGACAAAGGATCAAGGAAGCACAGGATCGATAGAAGAGTTATGTCGATGTGCATCGTGTCAACCGTAGTTATGAAGTTGGCGATCGAGTCTTCTTGCGGGTGAAACTGCATAAGAGTTTGATCAAGTTTGGAAAGGGTGATAAACTATCTCCTAGGTTCATGGGACCCTTCAAGATTGTGGAAAAGAAGGGGCTTGTGGCCTATCGACTAGCCTTGCCTAATTCTTTGAGGCGTATGCACAATGTTTTTCACATATCTGTTTTGAGACATTATGTTAGTGATCCTACACATGTTATTGACATGAGTTCCTTGCAGGTATCAAATGAGGGTGCGCTCACAGTGGAGCCAATCCGCATCCCCGACCATCGCATTTGAAAAGTATGACGTCGAACAGTAGATCAGGTCAAGGTCCAGTGGGACAACTATAGTCCACACTCGGCGACCTGGGAGGACGCATATGATATGCGTCAACAGTTTCCATTTTTTTTTGATAGCTAGACATATGATATTGTGATACACTTTATTTTGGCACTTATATACTGTGAAACTTCAGGACGAAGTTTAAAACAAGAGGGGGTGTATGTAACATCCCGCTCTTGCGCGCACTGAGCGGACTTATTCTTTGAGGACACTTGCATGCAAGTGATCTGGTTCATTATATGATTGGTTGTTTTGATTATGATTATGAGATATTGTGGATCCGATGATATGCTATTTTCATTGTATTTACATCAACAGGTGTTATTGACTGGGTTATCCTGAGTGTGCAGGACTCTGGACGTTAGAGGATGCGATGGCATCGATGGATCTCCTTGGACTCCAAATCGAGTCAGGGATTGGACTGTTATGGTTTGAATGTTTTGATATTACAGATGTGACGTATGACTAGATACTATGATGTTGATTGTTATAGCTGACATGTTTCGTTGATGGATGCAGGCTGACGATAACTTGCCAACCAAACTCACATTTGGAGTAAAGGAGTCACGCACGAAAACCAGAGACATTGAGAGAGAGGTGTGGCAGCAGCCCTGCCACAACCTACAAGCACTCCCATCGTGGCCCGAATTGTAGGTTAACGATTACCTAGTTCGAGAGACTCGTGATGTCGTGAGGGAAGACTATGACAGTCACTCACGATGATTCTAAGGGGCGCACAATAAGACAGGGTCCTTATTCCTTAGAGGCCCTTAGTCTCCCACAAGATCACCTGATGGAGTATTGACTCTAGGGGTTTGATCTCTACCAAATTCAATCAAGAGGCGAGTGGCACCCTTGGAGCACGTAGTGTGTCTTGAAGGGCCCATCGCACAAATAAAACAGAAAGAGGCAAGTGGCACTCTTGGAGCACATAGTGCGTCTTGAAGGGCAAGTCGTGATTTTAACTGTGTTAAGTTAATAAACCTAATGCCTAGAAAACTATGCCTCCTTAGGACCTGGTCAACCTTAGAATAGATGATGGTATGAGTAAAGTTTAATAACCAAAATTTCCCTTAAAAATTGTCACCCAACCTAATGAAATTAAAACCTAGGTCTAAGTAGAACATGTGAACAAAGAAAACTAAATAGACATGTAACAAGAAGGGGGGTAAAAAATTCAAACTTTAATTATTAAAGTAAAAATTATAATGGAGGATTAAATTTATTAAAAGGGTAAATGGTTGTTTTTGTCTACACTTGCTAATTCTGAATTTTAGTTAAAAATAAAAAGGGGGAAACTTAAAGAAAAAGGGGAATGTCTAACTTAGTAAGGAATCTATCCTTTGGAACTTTCTATTTATGAACTCAACTAGGATTTAAGTAAGGCGTGAGTCATTTAAGAATTGTAAGGGAATAATGGGACATCGAGGAGCGTTTTTAGGAATGCTTTTAGGTGGGTGAGGGAAATAGGCAAATTTAATTAATTAATAAATTGATTTTCTGGTGCAACTAGGGGATCAGACAATATGTGTACGGGGGAGATTTTTCCTAATTAAATAAATGACAAAGGAATCTAATTAGGGTTTTGGGGAAACTAATCACTTGAAAACTCTATAAAAAGGATGCGGCGGAAGAGTATGGATCACGTCTGGTATGCGTAAGGTTACGCTGCCGGAATTTTATCTTGACTGAACTTTCCTTGTGGGAGTTGGAGATCCCAACTCGGACAACGAGTGGTAGCTCGACCTTGCGAGGCGAGATGGGAAGCTAGCATTCTCTGGTATTGTGTGTGTGGCCCCTTTGTGGTTTGAGGGGCTCATGGGGAAGAAGAGTACCCCTAGTGTTGGTTGGGAGGTACCGGTGAGGTCTTAGCAGTTGGTAAGACAGAGCGGGACAACAACAACGAAACCTTCTCCTTTGCTCAAGGTACACATGTCTAAATTTCACAATTTTTAATTAGTTGATTGCATGCTGATTTACATCTAGATGGTATGAAATTATGTTTTTTGCTCTATGTTTTGTTGTTTTTGTATGGATTTACGATTCACCCAAGAGAGACTTCATCCTTCTGCGTTTATGGTCTCGATTGCAAACATAGCGCTCCTGTTTTAATTATCCGTAATCCAATTTCCCATAGCATAGCAACCATCATTCATTCCAGTTGTCTTCCTCCTTTATTATATTCTTTCGGTTAGATTATTGCCTGCATTTATAAACTATTGAAGTGCGTTATTATAAACCTTGCCTGCCCTTTTTCCTTATGTCCTTGAACTGCGATTAATGGCTGGGTCGTGCTTCGTTTTCATACTTGGAAGCATTATGTTTTTATAATCTTTTATTGTGAATCATTCAAGACTATGTATTGTTTTCATTTGGATTGATTGTTTGAAATTGTATCGCACCTTTATGCCATACGCCATTGGACCTACAGCCAGAGGAATTTAAATTTGTATCGGACCTTACCTTTGGAACTTATACGTGCATGAAGCTAGACGTAGCTCTCTTTTATTTTCGTATTAACAATTTTACGCCGAAAGAAAGCTAGGATTTCAATTGGTTGAGCAATTAGACCACAATCGTGGACTAGTGTGCAAAACACGGTACAAATCAAGGATTTTGTTATGTTCCCTCATCAACCTATGGGTACCTCATCTTCCTCACTACATGGGAGTTGGTTACATCATGTTAATAAATAACATGGTCTTTTGGGTCAATATAAGTGTGACATATGAACATGTGTGATATGTGTTGTGTACTATGGAAAAAAACTGGTTTCTTACACTTATATGCATGTTGAGCCATGCTCGATTGTGCTTAAGTGTTGTAATGGTGTTTTTAGACACCATCTCTCTCTCTTGGAACACTAGCTCTTTGATCTATCTAATTCCTTGGTTCTCCAACAAGCAAGATATGATCTTATAGGGTTTTGTATAAACTCAAAGTTTGAGTGTAGTTGATTTTGTATCAAGGGTTTCCGTCTAAAGCTTGGTTGGAAAAGAGTGGATTCACATAAGATAAATGCCCTAATGCCCTTAAACCCAAAATGATTAAATACGTATTTTAAGAATGTCAATTTACCCACCATTGTCAAGGTATCATTCAAGAAAGATTTGCATACATGTTCCACGAATTCATTCACTAGAAGTCATCTCTTAATGACTTGTGTCAACTTATTTTCTAGACAATCTATAACATTGCATCTAAATTGCAATTATATTTTCAATTTGAAAATTATATTCTATCTCTTTGAAAAAATCAATTATGTTATTTCCTTTTTTTCTAAACATGTATTCATATGAGATATGTTCCCAAATTACTAAAAATTATTTCCAAAAATACAAAAGATATATCAATTTATTTTAATCTTATTGCAGCCACAATCTCAATAAGGCAAAGGTGATTTGGTGTACTATATTCTTCTTTGTACATAACACACCTTTGTACATAACACATGGATATTTTAGGATATTTTGGATATGGTAAGTATTTTTTAATATTATACGTACTCACATTGATCTTTTAAACATGGTAAGTATTTTCCTTAAAAAATGAGGTGTAGCAATCTATTTTTATTTAAAAACTTTTGCCTTGTAATAGTAGAATAAATTAACCATGTTTTCATTAATATAGCATTCGTACTAAGAAATCGATAATGAGGGAGCTTTTTGTTAATACTGAATCGATTAAATCGTGTCTTGAAACTCAATAAGATGCCATGCTATGATATGGTTGAAGTATTTAATAAATAGTGAATTATATTTGCGTTACCAAATGTATGTTTATTCAAAAAGTTACATGGATTTTGGTTAGCAAGTGTAATTAGTAACGTAAAGTTTGTAGTTTGGTTAGAAATTTTAATGAAATAATTAAATAATTTGAAGTTTAAGTAAAATAAATACGATGATATTAAAATATGAATAATATGGAAAAAAACATTAGATAAATTTAAGATGTGTTAGTATTGTGAGTTTGGCAGGTACAAGAATGAATTTTATATTGTGTTGATAAGAATATGTTAAAATTTAAAATGATGTTATTAGAAAATATATTTTTATAATAATAAATTGTGGGAATAATTTTTTGAAATTTTTAATGATTAATTTTTTTATTTATTTAAATGAGTAAATTGATTTGATATTAGCATACTAAGCTTATTATAAGTAAATTAGAAAGTAGCATGAAGTGAATTTTAAAGAAGTCTTACATAAAAAAGATCTTATCTCAAAATTATGAGGTAGGTTTAGATGTCAAATGAGACTAAATCTTGAAGTGAATTTTAAAGAAGTCTTACATAAAAAAGATCTTATCTCAAAATTATGAGGTAGGTTTAGATGTCAAATGAGACTAAATCTTGTTTTAGGTTGATATGAGTTTGTGGCATGTTGAAAAATATCAAAATCTTTTTTTATATTACTTATTTTGAAGAAGAATATTAACAAATGATACCCAACCGATTTAATGTTTATATGGGGTTGATTGAAAAAAAAGAAGTTAAAAGCATATAAAAGAAAGAAGAATTTTTTGAGTTTGTATTAGCTCTATTAATTCATTTTGATGTAGTGCTTCATGTTTAAAATATCAAAGTTAGAAATGTCATATTGGCAATTCGCCTCCAATTTTAAAAGCAAGTGTCCTACTATTAATTTGTGATTAAATATGTTTTTACCAGTGCAATTTTAGATTTTGCATGATTGCATATTGATGTCTTGGCTTATAATAAAAAACACAAAGATAATGTAGTTAAAATCCTTTAATGTGCATCATTTGAATCTAATCATTACTTGTAAATAGAGAATACAAAATTGTCCAATAAAGTTAATTAGCCGTGGTGTGCTCGAATCAGACTCCCTTAATCACCAATGCACCTGAGTCCAAAAAACTCTTCTCCATTACCAAACTAGATTTACCAATAGAGCTCAAGGTTAGTTTAGGGAGGAAATGCACAGTTTTTTTTATCAATGCATCCTTATGGGGAAACAATGTCAGGTAAAATCTAAAAGATACATAACATTCAAATGAAATTCTATTCAAAAAGAAAAACCATTCAACTTCAAATTCCCACTTTATACATAGAATTCATGCATTGATGCTCCAATTAATTCCCAATGGACAATTATAATGGAAATAATAAACAAAAACGACATATTTTCTATTTACCCATTTGCATGCCCAACATTTCTCCCCAATGCACATGCATTATTCTAAGAAAGTAATGGCATTCACAACAAATTATTAAAATAAAAATGCAGTCATTTTGATATTGCATTCGAAAAATTCACCATAAGCATATTAACTCTTGCCCAATTACTCATTGCACCTAGATTGGTAACGATTATCATTCATAACATCATGAATAACAAAAAAATATCAAGTAACAAGAATGAATACTTATCATCTATGGAATTCACCATGAATTTGCTGCAAACATGCACTTGTCCACCCAACCATAAAAACTCTATTGCAGAGACCACCCCAAGTTGGGGATATGAGACCACACAAAAAATTTATACTTGGTTAGATCTGAACTCTCTCACACAATCCAATCCATAAATGAATAACAAACAAATATCAAACAAATATCAAACAACAAGAATGGATATTAATCCTCTATTAAATTCACCACCAGTTCCCTACAAACATGCACTTTTCCATCCAACTATAGGCACTCTAGGGATATGAGACCACATGGAATAATTCCTCCTCACTAGCTCCAAACTCTCTCACAAGGCCCAACCCATAAATGAATAACCAACAAATATCAAACAACAAGAATGAATACTTATCGTCTATGAAATTTACCACCAATTAGTTGCAAACATGCACTTTTCTACCCAATTGTGAGCACTTTATTACAGAAGCCACCCCAAGCTAGGGATATGAGGCCACAAGGATGAATTATTCCTAACTTTCCCCAAACTCTCTCACACAACACAATCCAGAGTGCTAGGACAATGTGAATATCACTATAAATTTCCTGCACAAAAATCCATCTTCAACTAGACACACTCTCCCCTCTTAACCCTACACAACTCCAAGAAAGGAGTTGTCTTCACTATAATGAAATCCCTTAGGCAATCTCCTTTTCCTCCAACGTTGCAGTGCATGCAATGGAATCTCTTCTATTAGTTATTAGTAATTGTTGGTCTTTTCTAAAAAAATCACAAGTTTTGGTCATAGAATGAACAACAACCATAAGGTACTCATAGAATGAATGAACATGCAGGAGGAACCCTTGCATGGCTGAAAATGCATCTTAAATACTTCCATGGAAACTAACACCACATGCCTTCTCAATGAGAACATGTATCATTCATTTGGATTATATCTTTCCAAGATGAAAGGACTTAGTTAATCATAAGGTAAATTTGAAGAAATTTGAATAAGGTCAAAGAAACAATCAAATATATTGATTCTCCTTAGTCTTGTTTCTTCCCCTAAGGTGGACTCAACCCTTATGTTTGCTTAAAATGTTTTAGTGGTTTTAATATTATAATCATAACTCCCTGTATACAAACCAAAATACACCGCAGGAGTGGTTTCTAACCTAGTGAATAGTTAATGTATTATGACATGTTCAAAAACAAATCCATGTCTAACCATGCCATCATTAACATTATACATTACTTATCCTGCATAGTCAAAATCAAGGTATTATATTAAATTTATATGCAAATTTTGTAGGTATATACAAATATATATCAACATAATACTACTAAGAATGCATATTTTGAAGGGTGATTGTAAAGCTTACCAATTATTTTAAGAACTTGGAAAACAATAAATTAGATTTATGGTGATAAAACACTTTACAATACATACATATATATATGAGGACGATGTCCAACATCCTACTTCACTATAAAGTTTATGAGCGTTTTTTCTTATTTTAAAAATGTTGATTTTCTTGTTTCAGCTAGTTAAAACAAAACGATACAATTGATCTTTTAAAATTGGTGAGGTGCTTATAATATCTTACTTTTTTCTTCTAATTCTCTATTGCACCACAATTTCTCACATATATAATAATATTTTTATGTTATCCTTATTTTACAAAGTGGCCTCTTTCTTGATTCCCCAATAATTTAGCTAAGACTTTGTGTGTGTATAGCAAATTTTTTTTGATAAAGAATTTTTTTTTAATTAAATAAGCAAAATAATTATTTAAATGTAAAATCAAGATTTAAATATTTTTAGGTTATTATGTTTTGTGTAGTTAAAGATCATGATTGAGAAATTCATCATTTTCCAAATACGAGTCTAGAGTCATTTTAAACCTGCATCTATCAAACTTTGAGAGGGATCAAATCTTTAGAGATGCAAACCTCTTTTAAAGTGCAAAATTGGAGAAAAGGTTTACACCTTGAGAGATTTATCCCTCTTGATGCTTAATAAATTTCCAGTTATCAAAGTGCAAAACTTGAGGAAAAGTTTACACCTTGAGATATTTGATCCCTCTTGATGCTTGATAAATCTCCAGTTAACTAGCTTAATATAAAATAATCAATTTCTATATAAATATATAAAGTAATTAAAATTAGAATTTGAAACATAGTTTTTTTAAACATTTTATATTAAACATATATAAAGTATATATATCTATTATATAAAATTGTTTTTCTCTATAAGTAATTAAAATTAAAATTTTAAATGGTTATTATTTTTTTGAGATTTAATCTTATCTTTATGATATTTTTAAATTTAATCTTATTTTAATATATATTTATTATAAAAAACTAGATTAATCATACTTTTAAATATGAATAATTATATTTAATAAATATTTTAAAATTAAAATTTTTGAAAAAAATAAATTATTTTTTAACAAACATATAAATATCATATGCTTTTGGTACTTTCTGCCATATAAATTATACATATATCAATGATCATATGGTAATCAGGTCTCAAAAACAGTGTTACAAAACAAATTCAAATTTCAAAAAGAGACTACTATATATGTTTCAAATTTCGAAAAGAGACTATCATGATTTGTGTATTTATAAATTGGGCAACCTACCAACCTTGAGATTTGTCCACTATAGGTTAAGTACAAATATATAACAATTATCAACTAGAATGAATGAATATAACTATAATATTATGTGTTTATGTGATATTATTTTAATTAAATAATCTTTTTCATATAGGTGTGTGTTTTTGCATCTATAAGCATTTTACCCAAAAAAAAAAAAAAAATTAAATGAGAATATTTCACCTTAAAAAAAAAACATTATCTTCTTTGCCATTTAAACATTGTTATAAAAATTATATTACAAAGTAGTTGTTGATTTTTCAATAGTCAAGGTTAAGCATGAAGTTCATTCCATTTTTATCATTTAACAATCACCATAAATGTTGCAGCAACCAAGATCACAAGAAGAAGCACCATGCACAAGAACACAAGAAGTATCCTGTGAAACCCTTCTCAACAAGGGAAGAAAACCCAACCAAATCATTTGCTATATTCTTCAAGAGAAAGACCTTCACCACCAATAAGACCTAGCACACAAGAGGCTGCTCAAGCCCTAGAAGACTAGCACCTAAGAGAGGTGCACATTTTTCCCAAGAAGGTGTACTTGCTGAAATTTTCAAACTCATGTGAAAGATATGTTTTATCAAAGGGGATTTTAGCTTTACTTATACTAACCTAATCCTGTCAACATAAGTGATTATTGGCACAACAGGGCTGACCTCACTTAGCTTATAATATAATTAATATTAACCAGATTAATTATCTTTTGCATTAATTACCAGTTACATTAAGGTAGGGCTGACCTGTACCCTTTACATTACAATTAGGGTTACAAGCAAATCTGACTCTTGTACAATATAGCAAAGGATTTGATACACCCACTAGTGCTCATCCACTAGGGGCACATCCATAGGGATGTCTATATCTCTGGCTCACTACATTACATAGGAGAACCAGATCTTCACGCGTTCACCCGTGCTCGTCCACAGGCACGTCCACTCTACAGATCTTCTTTCCCACTGCCTCACACAAGAGAATCATCTGGAGTTTTCTCGTCAACTCTGCTGCTTAGAGGAGGCTAATACATCATCTTCATTTCTGTTCACATGACGATGCACCCAACACTTTGGGGTTTCACACGTTCACCTTGTGCTCAGCCACAGGCACATCTAACTCAACAGAACGCCTTTCCCACTGAATAATCA